>JAQQZZ010073599.1:0-21059 GCA_030265115.1 Mopalia vespertina
TAGACTTCTGGTAAAACCTAATGGCGAGTGCAAGTTAGTTTTTATTTTTGTTAATAAGCGTACGCGACGTATAACAGTCTTGATCTGTGATCAGAGTATTAAACTTTTCGGTATATATTTATTTCTCTTTTACAAAAATCGTTAATATAAGTTGTCCAAATACACTTGTGATTGAAAGCTAATCTACGAAAAGTAGGCTATATAGGTTTATTTCCTGGATATTTTTGTCACTAAGCCGGAGAGTTGTAGGGAAGTTTATGTAGGCCTACTTCCATGATGCACACTTCGAATGACTGGATCTGGGAATTGGTTCATAAGACGAAATAAACGAGTCGAACAAACTTTCACGAAAACGACTCATGTATAAGTTATTTGCCTCCTTCACTGGAGGTTTAAAGCCACTCAGAGATAGTGCTTATATAGGTCTTTAGGTCTAGGATATAGTAGAAAGGGTAACATTTGACTTAGATTTCTTGCTTTTGAGCTGGGGAAAAGTGTAAATGGTTGCATTTGAATCAAAGAGCGACACAGATTTCTTGATATTTGGAGAAATGTCACTAACTTAGTTTGAAATAAAATAAGTTCGATTATAAGGGGCTGGCTATAAGACCAACACCTCAAAACAGTACAGACTGCTTCTCCGAGCTCGTTCACTTTCAGAGCTTCCGGGGCCTGTGTAGCTCCTGGACACCTTTATTTTGGGATACGGGGTGATCATCTAATCAGATAACGAGCTATTGAATATTTATCCCCACAGGATTTTCTCCTTTCCTGAGTAAATTTGTGTGAATTTGTTTTTATCTATTTTTCCAGATGGCGGGGGTGCGGGTACTGCACGGGTGCCAGACTACCGTCACGAAACCAACATTCGACAGATGATCTTGACTCACTATGACAAACATGTGCGACCAGTTGTTGATTTTAAAGTGCCAATTATAGTGGATTTCGATATCACGCTGACCAAAATCAACGAACTGGTACGCCAATCTCTATACATTTTTTGTATTTCCACTCTAGAAATGTAGACTAGGGGGTGGGGATTTAAGGAAAAACGTTGAAGTTTTACTGTTTAATAAAAGTATCTAAAAATTCTGGTAATCCTGTAATTTCTAAAGAAGGCAACTTAGTTTTGCTGACCATGTCATTTTTAAGATGTGATTAAATCACTCGTAAAGCTAAGAATAGCAGAAACCCGTCAACAGAGGCAATTATTTCTGTCAAATATACCGTTATTCTTTTTTCGCGGAGGACTAATTCGTAGACATTCTTCAAAAGCTGATAGAGTCCGCGGCCGTGGCTTAGTGGTTAGCGAGTGCGCTTTCTGAGCCTACTTCGATGTACCGTCTGTCGACCCTCAGGTGTATGAATGAGTCGCAAGATGTGGCTCCGGCAATCGCGGGGGTGGTTTTTACGAGGTTTCCTTCCGGTTTTCCATCGTAATAGGGCAAAGAGCAGTGTGAAGTGGACAATCCGTCGTCATATAAGTGAAATACCCTTGAGTACAACGTTAAACCCCAATCAATCAAACAAACAAACAATCAAAAGCTGATAAATTTAACGCAGAGTCCTGAGGCAGGCTTTAAGTGGCTACGGGTGTCGTCATGCTGTCAAGATCTTAAATGAACAGCGGAGCAATAGCATTGTTCTAACCCTTAACGCTTTATGGTTGGGTTAGAGTGGCTGATTAACAATCGAGTAAAAACTCCGGATATATTTACTGTAATATCTTGAGAAATGTGTCAATCACTCGATCGTTCAACCAACCAACCAACCATCGGAATTCTCAGTTTTCATTTGTTTATTTATCTTTATATTTTACTAGGACGAGTTGCGCCACGTTCTGTCAACAACGGTATTCCTATATAAGGTAAGTTAAACAATTAAGATATATACTAGCTATGCTACATGAAGTTTCCTAACTGCTAGAAATAGCAGAACGCTACCATGGTTCGGTACTTTATCTTCTAATATATAAAAATTACATGGAATTACCTTGACTTAAATATCATCTCGTTTTCTTCCTTGAACACTTTTGGGTTAGACTGACACATAAAATGACCACTCGACGTCCATTTTCATATCAAAATTAATCATTTCTCAGCAGTACCACACTCGCTTAAAAATGTCTTCCGCTGTAATTAGGTCATGCGGATTCAACGTTATTAAGTATTCAGAGGCAGACCTCATTTCTAGAGTTTTGGAACAACTGCACCTCGTATCTCTTTATACTATATAAGCTATATGAGATACGTATTCGCATCTAGATATATACATGTAACAACGTCATTGATTTGTCCCCTTTGGATCTGATGATAAATATGTTTTTTACAGGTTTTGGTGCAATCGAAAATAGCAAAAATCTTACAACAGATCGATTAATCAACCAATCTATCATAGGGCCTGTGATTGTAGTACTTTCAGGTTTACCAGTGGTCAAATTTGAGATAACAATATATTGTATATTTGTAATCAAGGTCAAGTATACATATCTCTTTCAAAAACAAAGTGTGAGAACTCTGACAAGAAGCACGGTTCGTTATGATTTATATTGATTGGTGTTTAACACCGAACCCAAGGATTTTTCACTTTTATGACGGCACTGTATTCAACGGCAATTGCCTGACTAATACAGCCATAACATATGGAGTGATTTGCTCTGTTAGAAAATTAATGTTCCACCAGGATGAAGTAAAACAGCAATGTGATTGTCTATACTTGGAACATATACTCAACCTAAATCTAGTTGATCCACTGAACACCTTCTCAATATTTCGACTTTAAATGTGTCATTACATTACCTTCTGACTGCAAATGACTCAATCGAATGATTGAGAACGTCAACATTCGTCTTTCCGGAGTCTCTTTAGTGCCTAGCAATATCGATTAATCATCAGGTCTGAACATCCTCGACCATTTCCGTACCGTAAATAATCTCTGATGTAGAGCGGGTCATTTCACGGGAGGTAACTCGCTTGGATTTACTTTCAATATATGACTGAGTTATCCACGTGTTTATTGTTTACGTCTGAAGGCTATTCTTGTGTTGATATGATGACGTTATTGGAGCTACATCATTATTAAAAAACTTACAGCTGACGAAATCTGAATTATTTGCAACAAGTCGTACATAAAAAAGGAGCAGTGTTTTGTTTAAATATGATTTTCGCCAAGAAACAGGCTTGTCTGATGTGGGTTTTTTTTAAATACAAATCTGCGGAGTACTTAGGTTGATTTCCACGCACGCGCACAACACATTCGACGGTTAACATTGCACGTTTTCGTATAATATTATTGCTTACATTCTACACCTCCGAGATAACTGTACCGTTGCGGAAAGTGACGAAGGATGTTCCGAAAATGGCATCAGATGGCCGGTCAGAACATTACTCGACTCTTTCCGTGTCCTCCCAGATACCTGGGAGGTCAATGGGCGCATAAATATTACACAAAAAACCCAGCATATTAACCGCCCAGCTGGTTGCGCCAAACTGTTATATACGCGGAGTCATTAATAATGAAATGAGGCTTAGATTGCAGATTTGATGGCTTAATCGATTTATCGCTCAAAGTAAATCTTTCAAAGTTATCTCCCATCTCCACAATGGTCATATCACATCCGAGATTAATGCACCATGGTGGCGGGACGTTCCGACATACGTTAGATGGCTAGCCAAAGGGACATAACTATGTCGACTCAAAGTAGAGTAAATTTGCGACTTCAATTAAAGATAGGCTACACATGGTCGTTTAACATTCTTTTCAATATGCAATATGATATTGAATCAACATGTATCCATGCGTATCTTTACTTGGAGTTGAAAAATTAGTCTAATTTGTGAAACAGTGTATGTCGACACATCAGATGATCATCTCTCGTTATTAGGAGCTGGTAACGAGTGAAACAAGTGCGTTCTCTAATATCAATGTACAAGTAATAATGTATAAGCAACTGGAGTGTCAGTATAGTTTGTTTCTCAGCCAGCATGGTTCACAAATGTCAGCACGTAACGTCAAAACCTACGAAAATATCAGAAATTAGGAATCCTATGTTTTGTACGGATTAATTACCGTCCCAAATACCAAAGATAATTACTACATTTGGTTCTAGTGAGGGTATAGAGAATGGTGTGCATGGGTTATTTCCGTTAAAGACACATCCATGACAATTGACAAGTACCATTAATATAGGACCTACTTTTGGATATATTGACGATGAAAGATATTTCTTTTTTCTTAAAAGAAAACCCGGTTAATGTCATAGAATAAATCTTTAGTAAGTCGCACAAGAGAATAACGGGAAATGGCAAGCATCAAATTGTGTCAAAGGTAAGGCCCTCTGGTTACGGTCAGTTTATTTGCATGGAGTGTAGCAATGCTGACTTACCAACAAATCAAGACACTGCACGTCCTATGGCTGTGCTTTACGCTATGAATACACCGTCATCATATAAGTGAAATACTATTGAGCAGCCGTCCGACAATAGCCCCACTAACAGAACCATACAATGTTTTGTGCTTTGTTTCCTTAAAAAATGTATTTTCCTGCATTGTTAAATTAAACAGTATGAATAAGATTGACAAATAATTGCCTTGAGCAGAAGGGTCATTCTGTAAGAGTTGACAAGTAAAAATTATTATGGATTCATAATACTAGTAGTTTGTTGATATTTTGGCCCAAATAGCACAGAATTCGACAACAGAATGTGGTTCAGAAAGTGCCAGAAATGGGAGCTAAATTAAACACAATTGGTACATCAAGATACAAAAAAGTCAAACATTGTTTTAGAGATTAAGACTTTCTTAAATGTTGTAACATCAGACAACACATATTTCACCGTGCCTAACCAGCAGCCAATTGATCTTTCACTTAAAGCGTAAGGCAGCTGAAGGAACTTTGTCATTCTACAATATAATCGATTCTACTTCCTACGTCGAGACATTTAAGACAAACCCGTGTCATCTTGTTTTGCACTTCTTTTATTTGCGGAGTTGTGGCAAACGTCGCCTTAAATATTGGCAGAAATTAATGGCATACGAGAGTTGTCTTAGTCTCGCCATTATAGAAACTCTTGCGAGGATACCATTGGGACTTTGTATGCATGTGTCCATTGCAGCAAATCAACGGCATGTACGATTTGTTTCAACGGCGATAAAAATTATTTTAGGCAACCAACTATAGGAGTTGAAAAAGCAGCCATCTTGGCCAGTGCATGATATCATCGGAAAAGGCAGCCATCTAGGCCGGTCCGTGATATCATCGGAAAAGGCAGCCATCTAGGCCAGTCCGTGATATCATCGGAAAAGAAAGCCATCTAGGCCAGTCCGTGATACCATCGGAAAAGAAAGCCATCTAGGCCGATCCGTGATATCATCGGAAAAGGCAGCCATTTAGGCCCGTCCTTGATATAATCGGAAAAGGCAGCCATCTAGGTCAGTCCGTGATATCATCGAAAAAGGCAGCCATCTAGGCCGATCCGTGATATCATCGGAAAAGGCAGCCATCTAGGCCCGTCCTTGATATAATCGGAAAAGGCAGCCATCTAGGTCAATCCGTGGTATCATCGAAAAAGGCAGCCATCTAGGCCGATCCGTGATATCATCGGAAAAGGCAGCCATCTAGGCCAGTCCGTGACATCATCGGAAAAGGCAGACATCTAGGCCAGTCCGTGACATCATCGGAAATGGCAGCCGTCTAGGCCAGTCTGTGATATCATCGGAAAAGACAGCCATCTAGACCAGTCCGTGATATCATCGGAAAAGACAGCCATCTAGACCAGTCCGTGATATATCATCGGAAAAGGCAGCCATCTAGGCCAGTCCGTAATATCATCGGAAAAGGCAGCCATCTTGGCCAGTCCGTAATATCATCGGAAAAGGCAGCCATCTAGGCCAGTCCGTAATATCATCGGAAAAGGCAGCCATCTAGGCCAGTCCGCGATATCATCGGGGAATAGGACTGTCCGGCCAGAGCTGTAGGCCTACATTGTGCCTTTTTTCCACCCCCGTTCGGTTGCTACAGTATCCCACTGAGCACGTTATCATTTTGGCCGAGCTCTTGTATCCTGAGTAAAACCAAACATAAAAACTAACAACAGATTCCAGACAACAGTCTAATACACAGATCAGATATACCAGATGAGGAATACACCAAAATACTGTGTTTTTTTGTTGTTGTTTTTTTGTGTATATGTTTTGTTTTTTTTTAGATTTGAGTTCTAATTTGTATCGAATTGTTTCTATGTTACATACACTTTCCGAAAAGAATGTTTCCATTCTAGGACTACAGAAAATTATTTAATTCAAATTATAGACATTTTTTCACCTACAGAACACATATATAATTCTTGACAAAAATGTATGTATATGTATTTGTTTAACAAATTGAGGGAAAAAAGAACCCTGTATGGCCCCTTAAGGGAGCAAATCAGAGGCCTAAAACAACTTTACAACTTAAATTTAAACAAATTACTATAATAGAAATTCTTATATATGTTTTAAATTCATCGCTCTGTGATAAGTTACTTTTAATTACATTATGGTATCACAAAAAGACAACCCTATCCACGTAAACCCCGAAAACAGAAAGTAATAATTAATTATGATTTATCCTGCTGTAACATGAAGCCGTCCACACAGTCTGGCTACTGTCTCTACTCTGCCTTAATTGTGGATTCAACTGGTAAGTATAACGCCTTTTATTTAACAGAATTTGATGTATAAGTTTGATTTATTGCTTTGTATTTAGTGAATGTGGTGCTCCATTGGATAGGTCGATTGTGCATCCGATTGCTGGTCCCCCTTTATTTATTTTTTTATTTATTTATTTATTTATTTATTAAACCATATTTATACAGGGTGGCCCGTTCAGTGTGAACACTGCTCTCCAACAGGTCCCTGTTACATTCACACAAGCACACATACATTTAAAACATATAAATAGCGGATTTCATCAATTTGATGTTAAATATATACAAGTATTTAACAAAATGGCATAGAGTATTCTGATAATGTTACGTTCACAAATATATACAAGCAGTAGTTACATGAAGATTGTTATATAATTCTATGTAAAAATATAATGTTAAATATAGATATATACAAAAGCATGTGTTATAAATTCATTAAAGATACAGATAGTGTATGTTGTTTTCTCGAAATAGGATATATGCGAGGATAAGGCTGAGAATAAGACTTACATGAATTAGATAAGAAATATATTTATTTAATAAGAATCTATACACATTTTGTAAAGCCCTTAAAATTACACATTTCCTAAAGCTCTATAATAAGCAGTTTTAAAATTTATACTGGGATTTAAGATTGATGCAGTTAGTTCGTTATATAATTTGGCACTTCTGTATGTTAGAGTTCGTTTACCAGCTTCCATTTATAAGTACAAGGTGAAAGGCCACCTGAAGATCGTTTGTACACATTGTTAACAGGCAACTACAGCCATCCCGATTTATCTTATTGAGGTTTCCGCCCGGTTCTCCACCAAAGAACGGCCAGACAAATCCATATGAGTGAAATACCGATGAGTAAAACACTATGAAGTATCAGCTAAACAAAGTCTTTTTGGGAGTTCGGCACACCAATATTCCAGTTGTACTTCCAAAACAACAGCAGGAAGGCTTCCAGAGATCTTGTCTATTTAAACTTATCTTCAAGCTAACTTTTTATCGGGATTCCGACAGTCAAGCGTTATGCTTTAAGACATAGTAGTAAATGTTTTTGACCTAACCTCACTGTTGTGTATACCGAGGGCATAAAACCAAACCAACCTATGTCCATAAGCTACCTTTTCTGCATTGTAAACAGGTTTGGCACAAACTAGTACTACAGGAACGTTACCAATACGCATACTCTTACTATTATCCATAATCATCGACAATATACAAATCCTTCATTATAGCCGCTGGTGAAAGAATGCAATTTTCTCGAGAATTGTCAGTCCAGTTAAACTCCTCTATCAGCCGTTTGTAGCCCTATTCTTCATCACAGGCTTCACGCCGATGAAGTCGCGACTTTAAATACGACATAAACAACTGTTTGCTGAAACGCCCACAAATGATATGGCCTAATTGGCCCTGGTCGCAGTTTCCCAGTTTTGGTGATTTCGAAAAAAACAACTTTTATCAGTGGCTATAATGAATGGATCTGCATACAGAGATAGCCACTGATAAGTGATTGTTTGTCAAATTTTCTGCTTTTTTCAGATCGTCAACAATGGGGTGCAAGTGTAGAAAGTCTACCAGGTCCTCCGGTTCTGTAGAGCACCCAAAACGGGAAAAGTGTGTCAACCGTGAAAAATGTAACAGGTGTGGCAAACAATTTCTCGCCTTCATGTTTTCGCACGTTGGGCTAACAGGTATTGTTATTGGCTATTCGTTTCTTGGCGCTTTCATTTTCCAAAAGCTAGAAGAACCAAGGGAGCTAAAAGTTAAAGAAATTGTCAACGCGATAAGAGCCAAGAACGTTGAAAAGCTATGGGACTTGACATTTTCTGTAAATGTGTTTGATAGAAACAAATGGTCCGGGAAAGCTAATGACTTGTTCAAGGAGTTTCAGGATGAGGTGTACCTGTGTACGAAAGAACTGGGCTGGGATGGATCGGACGAAGTTAAACAAACACAGTGGACGTACGCAGGATCTTTACTTTACGCTGTTACAACTATCACTACTATTGGTAAGGCTGTAGAGAACGGCGGCCGTATTTTTCATTTTTTTTTATATATTTCTTTAATATTTTGGTCAAGCGAAAATGAAGTATTTGAAGACCAATATGTCGAGTTATGTCAAACACAAAACAAATTAGCTTAAGTTGACGTTATTTTTAATTTTTTTGTATTTATTTATTATTATTTTGTTATCAAAGTAAATGATAGGTATAATTGCAGTTTAATTATACCTGGTATAAAGCCACTTATGAAAAAGCCAATGCAAGTTCTATCAAAATTATATCGCTTGTGACTTTAAGGTACAGGATCGTGAAAGACGAGTCGATATTTGTAAAATTAGCTTCTACTTTCAACTTCGCCTTTTTATACGGTGTGGGTGAACTAGAGACTTTGAAGTTTGACACACATGAAAAGTTCAAACTATGTTTTATTTATCGATCTGTTTTGTCACTTACATATTGAACACTTAAAATGTGATTTTTTTAAAGGATACAAACAATATCACAAGCTCAACTCTTCGTACATTACGTTTTTTATTGTGCACAGGTTATGGTCACATTGCCCCCAAAACCAATTATGGAAGGATTGCAACAATGGTTTACGCTTTGATTGGAATTCCAATGATGTTGCTTTGCCTGGCAAATATTGGTGGAATCATGGGAAAATGTTTCAAGTTTGTCTACAATCGAATTTGTTGCGGGCTGTGTCAAATGCAGAAAAGACGGAGTGCTACAAAGAACACTGGAAAAGGCAGAACCAACTGTAACAAATCCCGCTGTTGTATGAGAAGCAAATGTTGCTCTCCTTGTTGCAGCGACTGTAGTGGTCTAGAGGCGATGCCAGAGTCCAAATCGACCAAGAAATCATCTGAAGTAGACGTATGCCGAGACGACGACTCTGGTCTAATGGTAGAATTACAAGATGTCGAAACTACGAACAATACAATCCCAGACGTCGTAGATTTATCATACGTGAACAAGGAACAAGAAGGCGTCGTAATCAGCCGTGAACAGCGACTCGCTAAACCGTCGACAAAAGATGACGCTAAGGATAACTCGGACACAATGGGAATCCCATTATCCGTAACTATAGTAACAATGGCACTTTACATCCTTGGAGGATCTTTACTTTTCACTCTCTGGGAAAAGGGATGGAATTTCCTTGAAGGTACCTACTTCTGTTTTATCACACTAAGTACGATTGGTTTCGGGGATTTAGTACCTGGTGTAAGCTTTCATTCTCTGGCCACTCAAGAAAAACTGGTTCTCTGCTCAATCTATCTGATCTTCGGGCTAGCGCTACTAGCCATGTGCTTTGAGCTTATGCAGGAACGGGTTCGTTATATTTGTAAAAGCATCGGACGGCGTCTTGGATTTGTTGGAAAAACAAAAAATACGCAAAACGATGCCCAAATATAGGTTAGTTTTTATCCCACGTTAACACGAACACCTGAATTATCTGAGCCTTTCTTACGTCACAGATTACTCACCAAGAGAAGTAGGCTATTTGAAGCCAACTATGTCGAGTAATGCAAAATCAAAACAAACTACTTAAGCTGACGGCTGAAATCATTCTATAATAGAGAATAAAATCTTTCTTGTTTTCGCATAGTTGCTGATTTTGCTTGTTTATCTCCCACTGGACTCCCATCGGGCTGGATCGCTTCTATTCCCCTTTTGGATGGACATTTTCTACCAGCCCATTATTTTGTATTTTGAAGATACATTCAGTGAATATTATTATAATTTGATCTTTGGGTTTTTACCGGTGCACTATAGAACCAAAACATTCACCACCTGCTTATAATTATCACAAAAACATGGTAACTGAATTGCAGGCCTCCCAGTCACACACACCTACTACATGCAAATATATTGAGATGCCAGCATTTACAAACAAACTAATCATTTAACTTTAAAGAAAAGACATGATATCTACCTTTGAATGTAGTTTTGTTTTATCCAACTTTTGGTTTTCGATGACGAAACGCTTGTCACTATAGGATAAGATCCGAAAGATTCGCGGTAAATTGTAGAATTGAAACGTTCGCTTACAATATATTGTATACGCTTATTTCACATCGTGTACAGATTTCGAAACCTATGTTACAGATGATTGTAGCACCTATAATTGAAAAGATGGTCAATTAAAATTGTACACTGACGCCACGTTCAGGATTACAGAACACGCCTGTCCACATGCGATCATCAGTGTTATTTGACCCGATCATTGACATGAACCGTTTCCTAAAGCACATTTAAACTTTGCTCCAAAGGTGTGAGGTTTTATTTCTTTCAGTAATTTATACAACAATCGGACGATATAAACGCACTACAATGAGCAATAACACAAAAGCCAATAAAGCTCGAGATAAGTCAAGCACGGAATTATTTGAGCGCCGAATTTGACATCTGTATTCATAAGCTGTAGCTGTTGAGCTCCGTTGAGCAATAATCGGTGAAACTTTAAGCCAGATATTGAACGGGTGTGGATCGATCGATCCGATTGCAATACGGTACCTACTTATGCATAGATTACTCTCGATAAAATAATAAAGAACATATTCAAATTGCTACAGTCATAGTTGAACGACACGAAGGTGTGTATGTGGACTAGGGCCTGTTCCGGGCCTGAACGTTGACCTGTTATGGTAAATAAACTGTATCACCAAATAACAATTACCCGAAAACAACACTTCAATGGAGCCCGCAACAAGATATTTTTTAAACGTAATGTGATAAAGGGATGAAGTGTGGAACCTAAACCATAATCCAATAACTCCACCGTCGAGACTATTGGGATGAAAAATCCGCCATGACAAAAAGTATTGACATGTTTGAATTAATAGTATAATTCTGCGTAGCAAAACCAATTTCATCGGACAAACTGAAAGCCGATCAGTTGTGGTAAGGTTCATCAATCTACATGCCAATCGCTTCAGGATTCATCAGGTCTCTTGTCCAAATGTTCATAGGTCTTCAGGTCACTTGTCCGATGGTTCATCAGTTTGCAGTTCACTGGACTGAAGGTTCGTCAATCCTCGGGTCACTTGTCTGATGGTTCGTCACTTCTCGGGTCACTTGTCCGAAGGTTTGTCAGTCCTCAGGTGACTTGTCCGACGGTTCATCAGTTTGCAGTTCACTTGTCTGAAAGTTCATCAGTCCTCATTCACTTATCCGAATGTTCATCATTCATCATATCATCAGGTCACTTGCCCTAATGTCCATCATTCCTCGTGTCATTTGGCCGAATAGTCGTCAGTCCTCAGGTCACTTGACCGAATGTTCGTCAGTCCTCAGGTCACTTGTCCGAATGTTCGTCAGTCCACAGGTCACTCGTCCAAAGGTTCGTCAGTCATCTTGTCACCCGTCCGAAGGTTCGTCAGTCCACATATCACTCGCCTGAAGGTTCGTCAGTCCACAGGTCCTTCGCCTGAAGGTTTGTCAGACCTCAGGTCATTTACCCGAATGTTCATTAGTCATGAGGTCATTTGTCCGAAGGTTACGAAAGTCATTTGTCCTAAGGTTTGTCAGTCATCCCTTCACCTGCCTGTAGGTTCTTCAGTACACTTTTCCCTTGCCTAAATGCCTCATCAGTCGGCAGTTCATGTATGCGAATATTCAGTATTCCGCAATTATCCGAAGGCTCATTAGTGTACAATACCATTTTCCGTGATTTCATTACTCAGTAGTTTACTTGTCTGAAGGTTTATAGTTCAGTGGTTCACTTGTCTGGACATTATATACGTAATCCTGTCTGAACGTTCAACAGTGTCTAGGTCACGCCGCTTAAAGTTAATACTTTAAGTCTGGTGGTTTCTCAGTCTACAGTTTACATGTCTTACGGTTCATCTGTCCGCAATTCAGTTATCAGAAGGTTCTAAGGTTCAGATTACAATGTTTTGTTTAGGCCAAGTCTAGTATTTGCTCGTATATAGTCAGTAAGGCGACACAAAATTGTTGGCTCTAATATATTAAATTCAAACAAAAGCATTACACACACCATGATACACTTTTAGAGAGTTTACTACAAATCTAATATAATAGAGCAACACTTATAATATCATAATTGGACTATTCTTATTTTAAACATAAGGCTAAATTGCGATAATGTATGAATATTACGTATGGTATACATAAAGTATACAGTAAAGTATCATAGTACGATTAATTTCAAGAAATAGTAAAGATTTCTTTAAACTACGTTTACAAATTATACAGTTATGCAATGTTATAGTAAGACAATATTACGTATAGATATAATGTAAAATGTACAAAGCAAAAGGGCAATGTCAGATGCACAACTTAAAATGGCAATGTCATATGTACAACTTAAAAGGACAATATCAGATGTACAACGTAAGAGGGCAATATCAGATGTACAACGTAAGAGGGCAATATCAGATGTACAACGTAAAGGTCAATGTCAGATGTACAACGTAAAGGTCAATGTCAGATGTACAACGTAAAAGAGCAATGTCAAATGTACAATGTAAAAGGGCAATGTCAGATGTACAAGGTAAAAGGGCAATGTCAGATGTACAACGTAAAAGGGAAATGTCAGATGTACAACTTAAAAGGGCAATGTCAGATGTACAACGTAAAAGTGCAATGTCAGATGTACAACTTACAAGGGCAATGTCAGATGTACAACGTAAAAGGGCAATGTCAGATGTACAACGTAAAAAGACAATGTCAGATGTACAGTGTAAAAGGGCAATGTCAGATTACAACGTAAAAGGGCAATGTCAGATGTACTACATCAAAAGGGCAATGTCAGATATAATTCCCAAGTGTTAGAATATAAATCCGAAATATTAAATCACATTTAACAGTACAAATAAATATTAAAACATTATATTTAGACTTTACAATGGTTTAGACAGAGAAAAGAAATATAAAACCATTATGAACGGATTTGACAATCGTTTTTGTCGCTACATCAAAACCTTGAATCATTGTGTTTTGACTTGATAACTGTTTATACAGTTAATCTAAACACATGGGTTCTACAATGGCCCAGACAATATACCAGACATTGAATCATTCTGTATGGACTTGAGAATGATTAAGACACTTAATCCAAAGACATTCCTGGTGACAATTAGTTTAATAGTAAACAGAAATATCGAATAACAAATCATCGACTTATCTGAATAATAAACCGAAATACTGGCTCACCATCTATTGACTTGAGAAGGAGAATGTTATAACAGAGGCAGGCGACACTTCTGTTTTATACAGGATATTTGATGACAATACAGGAGACGGATCAAACTAACTGTATACATGCTATCAAACTGTTAAGGTTTACGTTCTCTATGAATTTCTTTTCTATTTAATTTCTTACTCAAGTCAAACCTAATAAAGCTATTTATCAACAAGTAGATTTTTGCAATTATTATGTAAGTGTCAATTTGTTAACTTTACCGAGTTAATATGGTGGCTTCAAGTCTAGCTATTCTATATAAAAGCCATTTGGTTACATTTTAAGGTTTTTCATAGTCTAATCATTCAAATACGCATGTTTTCACCGGTGCATGGTCGAACTTCAGACCATTGGCAGTCTTACCACGAGAGTGTGCCACGTCAAGCAGGGACACTTATCCCAAGAATTACTCTGTTTGTTCAAAATAACCACAAAAAAAAGCATAACATATTACTTAACAAATTTATAGATTTGTTTTTATATAAAAAACGGATTTTTACTGTGAAAGACATTTTATTTGATACAATAACTTAACATTTATATTTGAATTAAGACTGGTCCAAGATTATTTTTCAAGTTTCATGTGACCTCACAAACTGATGATGTTAGTTAAACACCCAGTGATCACGTGCATGAATCATTAGTCTGCAAACTTACAGTTTCGCGGGCCGGTTACAAGAAGCCCATTTTGTAAGCATTAAGTAGCATCTAGCGTTGGAACCCACACTTCAAATTTGGGATAACCCCGCGCCCTTACGTTCGTCACGCGAAGTCACGCGGAGAAGCTTTAATCTTCCCCACACGTGCGGAAAATCCAACTGCTGAAAAATGTGTAATGTGCGTCAAAACAAAAACGAACAAAATATTGATTTAATAATAATTAAACTTGTTGGTAGCTTCAAATAATGCATTTTCCTGCGACTGTATACGACATCATTACCTAGCCCCGGTGTACTAATATAGTTATGATTTGCGGGTGCACGATTAACGGTGATGTACCGAATACCCATACAAAACAGGGTTCCTGTTTATGATCAAACCTCTATACTTTATACTACGGGGCCAAAACGACGTTTTTAATCAAATGCAATCAAACATACTCCGTAGCTTCCGTTATACTGACATCAACAGTTAAGGCATCTTGTCGAGACAAATTGAAACTCCATTCCACACATGGTCACGCTTGTAACACATTTCTGGTCAAGCAATGAGGAGTTATCCCTCCTAGTTTGCTTGATGGACAACGCACAGCTAGAGCGTAGCAATGGTGTCATATATCCCTGTGCTCAAGGCCTGTATAGTGACATACAGTAAACCTCCATTTAATGTAGTACGGAAGCACTTTAATATCGCCGCTTTAACATACCACCACAAATAAGCATAATAACGGCTAATACTCGTAATTAACACTATCTTTCTCTGCTATCTACTATAATATTCGGCGGTGACAATCTGTTTGAAAAGGGGTACATGTATTTGACGTTAAAAAGTCTTGGACCAGTAAAATAGCCTTAAATTAAATATCAATATAAAGGTATAAAGGTATAATCAAATGACAATTATTATGTATAAAATGTGTATGTTTATACGAGTACAAATCGTTAGAAATGAAAAGATTGATAAATCTCTATTTTTTTATTGTTACTGTGAACAAAAAGTGTGCTTCTTGGAGTAAAATTATAGTAAGTGTTGATTTTCTTTCCGCTTTGGCATGTCAAATGCGAGATCTCCAAATAATGTACGGTGACAATAAGGAGATAGATATTTTAGGCTATCCAAGGAAATTTCTCCCATAAAACCCCACGAGGCTTCAACGATCTACCTTGTTCTCGTCGTACACAGAAGATATCGCGTGATTTTTGGATGACATTGACAACATTCCGGCCACTGAGGACAGATGACGGCAAATGCATGACAGCCAGATTCACTCTCAACACTGCGACTTTCCATTTCCATGTAAAATCCACTGGGACGCTAAATAAGCATATCTTTATTTCCAGAATAATATAAAAATGAAAAAAAATATGGTTGCAATAATTCTATCGATGTCATAGTTTTCGTAGAAACATTGATCAAAAAACCTTGTTTAAACTCCGACATGTAGAGGCTTCTAACATTGCCACAATGAGGCCACCTGTCTATTTTCTGTGCTGTACAGTCAACCACACTCCACCCTTCATTGATAATATTGGCATATCGCCAAATTTTAACGGTTTCTGCGAAATAAAAGACACATAATCAATCAGATGAAAATAAACACATAACAAGGTTTTCGCGATGAAAAAAACTGATTAAGGAGGAATAAAAAGAAGAAAATGTACAGAAAAGGGAAATAAAGAAAAGAAGGACAATGTAATGATGAACTGAGATAGCGAAGAAAAGAATAATGAATAATGGTGGATTGACAAGACATTCATAAGACCTATTCTAGACTATAGAGTTGTTTTAGCGAAATGATATTTGACATTTGCTGTTTATAAAAATGCTGTTTTCAAGAACAGACATAACTTTTGTTGTATTAGTGATACTAATCACATCTGCAAGTGATACTGTGATGGCTCGATTACATGTAAGATTTGCCGTCTTGAGCTTGGGCTAGATTTGGAGAGACGTCTGTCAGGACTGTTTTCATCTCTCAGCCAATCAATAAAACTACTCGATTAAAATACGACACTTTTAATTTGATGAAGGATGCACTTCTGATCTAATTTCACCCTGTTTTATCATGCTACACTTGCCCTGGTTTTGGATAGTAGTAATGCTGTCTTTTCTTATCACTGGATGAAGATTACCTTTTTAACATTATCCAAACACTTTACATATTATGATGTGTTAGTGTAAATTATTGTTGGGATACACCGCCTTCATGTAACCCTTAAGCACGACGCAAAACGCCCGTCAATCAATCGATCATTATCCGGTCAAAATAATTTACGGTTTCAATGATTATAACACATTTCACATGGTTTTCAAATTTTCAAAGGTAAATAAAATTGATCACGTTTCCATGTCAATTTTCAAATGAAATAAAACTTACCGTTTTACTGTTGGTGGTGAATCTGTATTTTTGGAAGAGTTTGATGAGACAAATCTTCATTTCAGCCAAAGCTAGCCTCATTCCAATACAATTCCTGGGTCCAGAACCAAACGGGATCCACTGATGGGGGTGATGTTTCTCTCTGTTTTCGGGTGTAAATCTAAATTATGGAACATTTAAACATCACTCGATTTAGTCGGATATACAGTATAACTACTCCACAAACACAAAATCTGGCATAGAATTGTCCAGCAGCATGGAAGCAATTGTATAAGCAATTGTGCGCTAAGTACCTGGAAGAAAAGACCGTTCAGTTTTAACTCCTGCTTCAATATTAAACACTATTATTGGTCTACATACAACTGGACCCAAACTGGATTAGGTAGCCACTGAACAAGTATTTGGCAAAATATTAAAGGGGTATATTCTTTCCAATACTTGATGTTATTGGCTATATATACAACTCAGTTGAAAACGACAAAGTTTGAACAGTTTGAAAAATGGGAATTGTGTTTTTATCACTACACCCATACGGCAGTGAACAGATTGAAAATGTCGCTAATTTGCCAAATATGAAAGGGCTCATTCTTCTAAATGCTTTTTTGTTTGTTTTTCCTGTTTGAATATCACTGGACAGCGTACAGATTGAACACATTAGTTATGGTGTCTATACGATTGATGTGTCTGGAAATATAGTCTGACACAATACCTTTCAGGATTGAAGACTTCTGGCTGCGGCCAGTATTCAGGATCATGGTGGATCAGGTAGATGGGTAAAGCTAGGCCCACTCCAGCAGGTATCTTCAAACCACGAAACACCGTATCTTTCTCGCAGAACCTGTCCATTCTGAATAAACACAACACAATATAACTTGTATAAGCAATCGACAAACACTATCGAAAAGGTCATAACTTACCAATTACCAATACGACTATTCTGACGGTATTTTTGTCCCCGTCTCATTACCAAATGTGACACTAGAGAATATATTATGGATATTACACAGCGAAGTTTGAATACTAATATAACTCGTGTATGTGGTGAAAGATAGACCCCCCACCCCTCCGAGACGCGAAACGTTGATTGGGTTTTCCTTTAACCATTCAAGAGAGCAATTTTATGGTACGGTATTCAAAATGCACTCTTATATTTCTTTTTTATTATTTATATCAAAGGTAAATTCATTAATCAGAGTTTTTGTTTTAAATTTATATGCCAATAGGAGTCTCGCAATGTCAAGAGGGAGGGGAGCGGGGCAGCGTTGTAGGCGGTGCTTTGACGCCAGTACGGTTGCGATTCGTGGTCTGTTTTTATAGCAACGTCACAGCGGCTAAATGTGTGTGGCGTCATTGACTCTTTAGGATAGTCGGAAGCTATTCTGGTGGTTTGCAACTATTCAAGCCGTCCGGAAGTTATTCAAAATAGTCGGAAACTATACAAGATAGTCCTGTTAAAGAAAATGATGTATGTTTATTGTTATATATGGACAAGATTTAAAATAATTTTAAGAGTTTCTGCATGGCTTGTAACTTAATAAGGCGCTCCGAAACGAATTGCGTGTGATTTTAAATCTATCATATCGTTTCTTTCTTTACTATTAACGGCATCTATGGTTTTACAGTACATTACAGTATTTTTATTTTTTTAATACTCACTAAACAACACAGCAAAAAACAAATTATAAAGAAACATCCCATTAATGAAGTATGCGCCGACAATATATAGAACCCAATGCCCAATTACCTTGCAACAGGCGGATTGATCCTGAGTGTCTCCATGATAACCATCTCTAAATAAGGCAGGTTCCCGAGACTCTCATAATCCGCAGATTTTCCCTGGAAAAAAACCCCAACAACAACAACATCGTAAGAACATTGAAAATAAAAACAGAGGAACCCTTGTGAGCTGCATCAACTCTGTTTATTATAGAACCGATATTCATTAGTACGAAAACAGTCACGCTTGACAGCAACTTGTAATAGTCCGACTGGTTTCCTGCGCATTCAGATAACGGCAAAAAGTATACTTCCTGTGAATATCCCACCCACTACACATGCGTGGTTTGCTTTACGAACTGACGAAGTGTCGAAATGCAAGACATTTTAAATTCTTCCAAAGAGTTTGTTTTCATATTAGTTATTAACTCGCATTACCATAATACCATAATAGGTTTACAAATTTTACCCTGAGAAGTACACTTTTTCTTCAAACTAACAATAAAATTCTAAATTTGAAAAAGAACTTATCATGTTCAATACAACCATTAGATTTTATACACCAGAACTTATATTAAGGCTCTTTTTTTATTTTCATAGATATATTGAGGTCGGATCTCCGATATAACCGTTGTACTATACGCTTAATTAAAACAGCAATCACAGGTCAGCGTAAACACCCAACAACCCAAGTAAAATTCTAAGTTTACATACATCAGGAAAGACGTCGTCAATTTCTTCAATGAGCCGATCCATTACATCCGGGTTATGAGCCAGATGAAGTATACCATGTACCAAGGTCGTAGCTGTTGTTTCATATCCAGCAGTGAAAAATAGAATAGCAGCCGCTATGATTTCGGAGTCTGTCAATCCTGGTAGCATGAATATAGATAAGCATTTTGAAGAGTCGGTTATATAGGTTACACGTATATTTCATATCGTATCGCCATACGCCCATGCAAGAACGATATAGGTACCAGCCAGTCGCCTATCTTCGACCGGAAGTGGACAGGCTGAGAAAAAGTATTGCTTGTATCCACCAGATGGTGCTTTGGCTAATACTGTTTCCCTTCAAAAATGAGTTGCTGAATAAATCGTCACAATTCAACGGCCAACTTATCCAAAAGACATATATAAAGCATGAACCTCTGTAGCTCAGTCGGCTAGAGCGCTGTCCCGAGTTCGAATCCAGATAGAAGCAAGCAAAATTTTCTTTCTTTACATTTAAATAAAATTTATCTAGAAAATGATATGATTCATCGGTTTTAATTAATAGATTTCTCTATACTTTTAAGAAATATAAAATGTTGTCGCGGGATCGATTCATTTTAAAGGCAGTTAGATTGAGATAATCCACAAGTAAAAGGGGAATAACCCTGAACTGACACACTGCACACAGTGTTGTTTTCGTCGGTAAACAGCACGGTAGCTTTTCAGAGCTTTAGATTTAATCTAAAATCTCAACAAAAAGAAGAATATTTTTATTCTCAAAGATTTAAATGGACAACTTAGGATACACACCATGTAGCCAAACACAGAAGAAGGAAAATTCGTGGCTGACTGAACGTTTTTGGTTCATCATATATTTTTTTTAAATATCCAGATATATGTAATAAGTAATTGAGAAAAATAAGGAGGAATTGAAACACTGACCTTTTCCTTTGCGAGCATCTGTCCAATGGATGTCACCGTCCTGTAAGCCGTTGGCATTATCGGTCTCATTTTGTTTCCCGGAAGATGTCTTAGCCGCTTTCTCCGCATGTATCATCAGTTGTAAAAAATCTGAATGCTTCTATAAATATAATTTTAAAAAGTTCAGTGAAGAGTTACTTTTCTCAAGCATATGTCTATTCTTAAATTGTCACAAGCAAATGTCCACTCTTGCATTATCTCAAACATATGTATAGTCTTACAATAGTCTCCAACATCTTAAGCAAATATCTATTCTTGCACTATTCTCATTTTTTTATATTTTTACATTGACGGATTGATTGATTGATTGATTTACAGCGTGCATAAGAGTATTTCACTTATATGACGGCGGTGTACTCCAACAATAATTTACATGAGCACATCCTCAAAATATGAGACGCTTTGATACAGTTGGAAAGTTAATCTTCCTCCAGTGTTAAGCAAAGACTGAATTGCTACTCCTCAAACAAAGTTCCCTTTGCCAGCGGGCATCCATTCCTACTTTATTCTCAAGCAAATGTCCACCCTTACATTGTTCTCAAGCATTTGTCTATCCTTACATTGTTTTCAAGCATTTGTCTATCCTTACACTGTTCTCAAGCATTTGTCTATCCTTACATTGTTTTCAAGCATTTGTCTATCCTTACATTGTTCTCAAGCATTTGTCTATCCTTACATTGTTCTCAAGCATTTGTCTATCCTTACATTGTTTTCAAGCATTTGTCTAT
>JAQQZZ010073610.1:0-21058 GCA_030265115.1 Mopalia vespertina
GGACAATCCGTCGTCATATAAGTGAAATACCCTTGAGTACGACGTTAAATCCCAATCAAACAAACAAACAAACAATCAGATACTCATAGCAGAAATAGGTCCTTTAAAATGCATGGTATTATTTTCAGATACTCATTGCAGAAATAGGTCCTGTGAAAGGCATGGTATTATCTTCAGATACTCATTGCAGAAATAGGTCCTGTGAAAGGCATGGTATTATCTTCAAATACTCATTGCAGAAATAGGTCCTCTAAAATGCATGGTATTATCTTCAGATACTCATTGCAGAAATAGGTCCTGTAAAAGGCATGGTATTATCTTCAGATACTATTTGCAGAAAACGGTGCTGTAAAAGGCATGGTAATATCTTCAGATACTCATTGCAGAAATAGGTCCTGTAAAAGGCATGGTATTATCTTCAGATACTCATAGCAGAAATAGGTCCTCTAAAATGCATGGTATTATTTTCAGATACTCATTGCAGAAATAGGTCCTGTAAAATGCATGGTATTATTTTCAGATACTCATTGCAGAAATAGGTCCTGTAAAATGCATGGTACTATCTTCAGATACTCATAGCAGAAATAGGTCCTCTAAAATGCATGTTATTATTTTCAGATACTCATTGCAGAAATAGGTCCTGTTAAAGGCATGGTATTATCTTTAGATACTCATAGCAGAAATAGGTCCTGTAAAAGGCATGGTATTATCTTTAGATACTCATAGCAGAAATAGGTCCTGTGAAAGGCATGGTAATATCTTCAGATACTCATTGCAGAAATAGGTCCTGTAAAAGGCATGGTAATATCTTCAGATACTCATTACAGAATAAGGTGCTGTAAAAGGCATGGTTTTATCTTCAGATTATCCCCATGTGCTGTTGATTTTAGCATTTGAACTGTATGCATGCGAATTGGCTGGTGAGTGTTGTTTGTTGCTACAGCCTGGACTGCTCACATACCACCTACAGTTTGCAAGCACTCAGGATCGAAGCTATCAATTGCATTTAACCTGACAGCTCTGTGAAGATGTAGCAGAGAAACGGGTATTGATTTTTCAGAAGCTATTTGTTCTTGTGACATGGTTCCTATCACCTGAGTGTTCAAATCAATAGAGTGCCATCAGGGTCTGAGAACACGGAGCTGTTAACTAACATTACACGCCAGCCATCTTTTACATCATCGCATGCCTTTATAAGACAGTTCACACTAGTACAAGACTGTTGTTATCCTTGAAGCTGTCATCGGTCTTTGATAACTGAACACTGGGTGAAAATAAGTCCTCTTGAATATAATACCAAAGCTTTTTTGTGAAACTGTCTCTTAGAGTAGCTATATTCATGCTTCTGGTTTCTGAATTACCATTCATGTCAGTCCAAGACTTCAGTTAAGTTCCATTCCATTCTAATATCTTTTCTTGAACCTGCCTAAAATGGAAAGCGACAGATCGGCTGTCAGTATAATATGTTTGTCAAATGAATTTCTATGGAGATAATTTGAACATGCCTACTCTCCGTGGTATAGTTATGTGTGGTGGGGATGGACAATAGACAAATAAACAACCCTATTGTAAATTGATTCTGAATATTGTATTCTGTTTAATAATATGTATTGATTGAAACATGAATAAAATATTTCTGAAAGGTAATCACTGGCAAAGAGGTATGGATTAACTAAAATCGATGAATCATCTCACATTCTAGATATATATATGTCAATGTATACTGGTGGAGGCAGGCAAATTTTTCTCTCTTCATTTATTCTTTAATCATTTCAATCTGGCATCATTTAGAAAATGAACTAACCTCTCTTGTATATGCTATGATATATTTTGTGATCCACACACACATGTGCTGTAGTGTGTACAACAGTTAGCATCAGCTGGCGCATTATCGTAGCTGAAATACCGCTCAATGAGAAGTAAGATACCAATCCATCAATCTAATCTATCAACTGTCAATCAGCTAATCAGTCATAAGGTTTTACTTAGCCACGATGTTCTTAATTTGTTGTATTCTTCACACAACATATACATGGAAAACTGATTTATGGCAAATATAACAAGAGGAGGCAAATATAACTGAGGGGGAACCTATTGTTCATGCTATCTTACAGTATTAACAACACACTTTGTTGTCTTAGCATAGCTTAATAGTGTGTCTCCTGTGTCAGATTGTCATTATCCATGGTTGCTTTTCATCAAGTGGTTGCAATTCCTCAGTGACGTTACCTTCTGTCTGATGGGTGGTTGATGGAAGCTTCATTTTGCCCTGTTGCTCTCAGACACATATCACACAACATCCAGTGGGGTGTTTGTTTTGCATCTTGTGAATTTTCAACCAATGGGGTGCCCCACTGCCATTTAAGGGAGACCAGCTAAAGTATGGTGTTAACCCCAACCAAAATTTTTTAAGGTTTTGCCAAAGCCATCTTTCTTTAAACTTGTTTTTTTTTTTTTAATGAAATAACTTTTTGTTTGTTTCAGACTGACCATGATCCACGCAACCCCGCATACATTACCACCCAAGGGCCTCTCCCTCATACTGTGGCCGACTTCTGGCAGGTGGGTATCATTGTTTATATATTATTGTGATTATTAGATATTTGAGGTGTGTGGTTTATTTCCACTACAGCAATATGATAATGTCATTAATGTTTGTGCAGCACAGATTTTAATTTCCTGACCCAGCATCAATAAATAAGGTGGACCTCAATCACTTATGGCTAGCTCTCATTTAGACCTCTCTTATAGGAAAGTCAGCCAAGGTTTACGAGGGGCGGCCATTTTGTTTGAAGCACTCCCCATTATTGTGTCCCATTAGTTTGTCAGTGGCTGTCCAAACAGATTAAGACCTGCAGGTTTTAGCAGCACATCGGTCAGAAGATTGATAGAGACTCTGTTATTAGGTCCAGCCCCAGAACAAACCTCTATGGTAAATGTCCTCATAAATCCAATAAAAATGTAATGAAAAAATCTCCTCACAGGAAAAATAAACAGATAGCCATGCACCTGGTTTCTTGCCTCATTAATATTAAATCTTGTATGATGGAAAATCTGAAAACAAACAGGACAGAACAGTTTAAAGGAAGTCCTATTATTAGGATATTTATCTAAAGCAGTGTAGAGTGATTCAGCCGGGTTGTAATGTGCTGGTGAAGAACAAGTCGTGGAACTAGACCCTTGTCTTCATGGTATTCTAGGCTTTCAAATTGAATCGTTAATTTTATTGGCAGTATTAGGTCAGCCTGAAAAGCAGCTCGGTATATCAGTGGCAATTGCTGGCCCACGTCCCATTAGGAATAAATTGTTGACTGGAACAGCAGTTTGTAGGACAAATGACCTTGTTGAAGGGCGACAGATAGATGTCCCATTCCAGACAAATCTGTCCGCAAAGAAGTTATTAACACGCTTACAAGTCTTCATTCACCATTACACATTGACTGTCCTTTCCACAAAGACATCTTTACTGTAGCTGTTGTCGGGTTGTCCATTTCTACATTTTTATTACCTTTCTTGTTTCTGGTTTCTATTTTATTGTTGTTGCACATCTGTTAAATGGGTAACATCAGGAACTACAAGGAAGTCAATCACTTTTTATTTTTCATCCTCAACATATTTAATTTTGCCGTGTGTTTTTTGTTGTAATAAGTAAATAAGCGACTGTAGAATCTGTGAGCCAATGAGTGCATGATATGCTGAGAAGGTGGATGTGGTTGTTGTGATGGTGAGCTTCACAAGGAAGTGCTTGTTGAGCTCAAGAAGAGAATTTGGTAAATGGAGGGAAATGAGCGATATTACTGCTGGAGACTGTAGTCGTCAGTGGGTCGGAGCTGTCCGGATGAAGTTCTGTATGTCGTGACGGGGATGCCACTAGGAATAGTCACATCAAAGCTTTCTACAACTGCTTAGAGTAGCCATTTGTGATCCTAGTAGAGAGTTATCCTCACTGGGGATTCTCCAACGATGGCCGGCTTCCTGAAAAGGGCCGGGATTAAAAATTGATGAAGCTGACATGAACTGAAGGCTTGTCAGACAGTGCTCTCTGCATAGGATGATCAAAGACAGTTCTTAGAATAGGTTCACTCTAAAGGACAGTCACAGCCCCCCTCCCCACCCTCATTGTGAAATATCCAAAAGACAAATTGGTTTATATCTGGTATTCACTGTTCAAAAAGATGAAACACCAAGCGACAAATTGTTTCAATCATATAATTGACTGAGATGCCTAGAGGCTGATCTGCAGTTTTTCACTTAAACCATTCAACCGTTAAGTAGACCCATCATTCCTCAGTGCCTATATAATCTCTGAGTTACCCGGAGACATATCAAACTCCGCAGTTCAACTATAAACTTTCCAGAAAACAAAAAACGTACATTTATCAAGTCAACAAACAACTAAATAAAATAATCTTTGTATATATGTGAACCTGTTGAAAAAGAAACTAGGTATTCATCTAGTAATATAGCACACATAGAAAGGTATGATTGATGGTGTCCTTTCTGGCAAATGTTGTTTATTTATGGCCAGATTGATGACCAGATTTTAAAAAAACTAGAATATCTATTTACGGACGTTTTGTTTATTTGCGTCATTACAGTATAATTAGATATTTTCAGTGAATAGTTTACACAGGTCACCATCTCTGAGAGGTTTGTCCTGGAATCTTGCAACAATTGATGCAGTATTTAGAAAGAAAGTCTTAGGAAGAAATGGGATTTTTTTTTGTTGTTGGTTCTTTTCTTTTCAGCGAATGCTTGGTGAATGATTTAGTTGCCAGTTAATTGTTCCCTGTTTAATAGAGAGTGAGATGGACATTAGTGCTTTGTAATGCTTCTCTTTGATTGGTTGTTTGGGTTTGAGGAAAGCGTCTTTAGGACTGTTATGAGTGGCAAGTTGTCGTGGCGGGGCGATGTTGGCATAATCTACTGCCAAGATGAATATTTTATAGGAGACAGCTGAGAGTGTCAGCACAAATGAGTTTTGGCTTGAGGTAGGGAAGAGCATCAGAAAACTCCCCACACATTGCCCCTTAATCTCTGGACAGGCAAGCTCTTCACTTATTGGAAAGTTACACCCTAGCATCTCCCGTAAAGGGAAGGTGTTTCTTAGGAAAGGATCAGAGATCTACCGGACACAATTTAGAACATAGTTTCTCAAGTTCATATGAAAGAGAATTGATCACATAAACCCTAAGTTTGTTTCCCAACTGCGGCTCAATCATGATTTTCATTAGAGAAAATCATCTGAATAGCAAAAAGAAAGATCAAATTTGTGTGAATATTTGACTTTTATTTGATCTCATTCAGTTGATTGTTTTTTTCTTTTTATTTTAAGTTAAATGTTTAATCCAATCGTTTGGATGAACTCAACTGCTTCAACACCAATGAAACAGTCTCTTCTAGGAACACAACTTGTCTACTGCATTTACATACAACACATTACAAAATCTCTTTAAAATTTACATGAGAATCTGTGCAATAATTACTACGAAAACCAGTGCACTAATTATCATGAGAATCTGTGCACTAAATACCACAAGAATCTGTTCACTAAATACCACGAGAATCTGTGCAGTTTATCACTTATTAAGCAATCTCTATTTTCTCCATAAAGTAAAGTGTTTGCTTCTCTAGCTCTTTGTATTATTACCTAAAGTAAAGTGTTCCATATTTCTCAAACAGATCACACAAGCTACTCAATCTCTCTATTTAATTACGTTTGTAATGAAAGCCATCATTACGTCATGCCAATGCAATCTGAAGCATTTTTCTAGTTTTAATGTGACAATAACAGAGTCCAGTATCTGTAAAAGCTTTTAGGATTCAATATGCCCTTGAATAATTCAGAAAAATTCACTGTGATTGGTTTGAGAAATGGTAGATAATTATGACAAATAATTGTATTTTAAAACGTGGAAATGATTCAGAAATTAAAATAATTACATCAAATAATTGCATTTTGAGACATGGAATTAGTTCATCAGCCTTTTAGTAGCTGGCTATTATTTTAATGCATCCACACAATTTTTTTAACTTAGAAATCATATTTTGAAATTATCATTAGTTTAAACTTAGCTATTTCTTTTTAGAGAAATGGCTGAGCACTGTCTTTTTAACTTTATTTTTATTTCACAAAGCATCATGTCACAAGGTGTAAAATAGCATAAAGTAAGATTGGTAGAACCAATGTTAGAAATCTACGAACCAGATAAACCAACATGCCAATTTCTCAATTTCTATTTTTTAAAATCTGTATGGGATAGAACAAGCTATTTCGAGATTGATTTTCGCCAATTGACATAATGATTTCTTATATTTGCTTAATAATTGTTTACTTTGGTGAATACAATATTCAGTATTTAATATTCAAAATATTTATGAATTACCAGGGTAGTAATAGATAAGGGGAGATTTGAGATTCTCCATTGCTAGAAAGGATCTAAATAAAGAAATAAAAAATGACACCTGACATTGATGTTTTACCTGTGATTGAGGCAGTCACACTAATGACAAATGTACCTTTTATTACAGCAGGCAGTTGGGAGAAAGCTTTTGTTGCCCTGGTGCTCTGAGAGCTAAGGGGCAACATGCAGTCGATCTGTTTATGATTTCTTTGTGTTAACTCTTGTGTTTGTCCTGTTTTTTTTTAATTCGTTGTCAACTGTGTCGTGTTGTTTCTGTCACCCATTGGGCTGCCATATGAGTGTCACATAAATACGGCGTTAAACCCTATTCAAACAAACAAAGATTCTTTCACTATACATTTCGAGTTGTTCTCTCACTGATCAATGCTTTGTGTTTTTTGCTTAGCTTTGACTTGTATCTGGTCCTAGTTTCTTACCAGTGACACAGCGGGTGGTTTTCATCTCCCATTTAGCTGGCACGCTTGATACGATATAAAACTCCAATGAAACAGTAAGATACAAATTAAACGGAACATTTTCACCCTGTGACATTCATCAAGCCAGGCAGATTTTTATTTTATCAATTCTTTTTTAAATTTTAGTCCCCTGTTTGACTGTAAATGGTGTAATCTTTTTAAATGAACTTATATTGGTTTTTTATTTCTCTCAATAGATATAATATTGTAGCAAAGAAAGAGCTGTTTTAAGGTACTGGAAACATCAATTAATAAAGCGTTTATATCTCTTTCAGATGGTTTGGGAGCAGGGGAGTGTTGTGATTGTAATGCTGACCAAACTGACTGAAAATGGGGCGGCGATGTCTCACAGGTATTGGCCTGAGGAAGGCAGTGATCTCTACCACATATATGAGGTAAACTCTGAGAAATACTTTGTTTGCAATTATAAAATTAAGAGATTAATTAATAAGATCTCCATCTTCTGTGAATTAATTATTATCTGTAAGGGATTTTAATTAGTTGCTTGATTTAAATGTTTGTTTTATTATCAGGTAGCAGAATATAAATGACATAGAGTGTGAAGAATATGTATCTGTGTGTTGTGTTTAAACATGTTATTTAATCATAATTTTGTAATTTTTGGATAACACTTTCTTAATTTAAACAGATTCTAGTTCAGAAAATTTACTGCTGATGGAATCACCCTTTCACTTTCAGTGATTCCTGGAAGGGTTTCAACCTGCAAAACTTTCTGAACTAGAATCTGTTCAAATTAAGAAAGTGTTCTCCTAATATATCGAAAATGCTTTTAATATTCACTTTCTAAACGACACAAAAATCCTGTTGTTGACTCATTCCATAGGTTCACCTGGTCTCTGAACATATCTGGTGTGACGACTACCTGGTGAGGAGCTTTTACCTCAAGAACCTTCAGACTAACGAGACCCGGACAGTCACTCAATTCCACTTCCTCACCTGGCACGACAATAAGGTCCCTGGCTCCGTCAAGGCACTTCTTGACTTCCGCAGGTAATGATGCATCCTTATTCTTTCTCCATTTACATATATGCTCAACTTCTTGTAGACTAGTATTAATGACTCTATCATTTTATCAAAGTTTTATTCAATATTCACAGGTGTTTGAGTGGTCTTTGCATTATCTACACATAACAATATTCCTAAAACATACCTGCCCATGTAATAGGAGTGCAATCTAGTCATTCCATCGGCAACCTGAATTAGTGTTTTTAACACCATAGTACTCATAACCTTTGTGCCATTTCCTTTTGTATGCTTAAAAGATATTATTCCATCTGTTCCTTAACCATACCTGCTTTCCATTATTCTAATCCATTTTAAACTAGTTATTTGTTTCAACTGATGGCTTTACTATCTCACATGGAGTCCTTGAAATTACAGTGAACATTAAATGACAAACAAACAATAGGTGTAAAAGTTACCTCCAGTACGGCCACGACTTCCATCACATGTGTAGGTGCCCTTTCAGGGTTTCGACCAATTGGTCATGGTGACTGTAAAATACCCATTCAATGAAGAATCTCATCTGTAAATAAAATAATCAAAACCCACAGCTGACAGGAAAACTACAGTACTACTCCTTTCTGGAGATTTTTGCTGTTTATTTTTTACTTTGTCCAAATGATTACAAGAATTTAAATTTCATTCTATTGGTAAAAATAAACTTGCCATAATTAAAACGGAAATAAAAAATAACATGTCTGCAAAAAAAAAGGGGAAAAAAACACGAAGGCCATTTTTTATTTGTCCAGAATTGAAGCTATCTTTATACTGCCATCTCATTGATCACGAAATATGGCTGTTCAACAAGTCTGAGAAACCAGTTCTAATTAAAACACCAACACATATCAGCCAGAAAAACCAACTAATTTCTAAAGGTGTTGTGAAATGTCATGTGATCCTTACGGCTAGCTGGAGAGCCAATGAAATGATAAACTAGCAGAGATAATGGATTATTGCATCAGAAATGTGTTTTGCCTGTGGGTGTGAACAATCTGTGAAATGCCCCTTGATACGGCTGATTTTCTTCCCCTCACAGATAACTTCACAGCCTCTAGCCATGTTTATTATAGCTTCAGGAAATACAAATCTCACAAATTTCTCAAATGATGTGAAAATCTGAAGGGAAAGTTGACCAGATCTCTGAAAAGCAGACATCTTGTCTCCTTTGCACAATTTATCATAGAATGTGAAATGTGTACACTTTTAAATGACAGTGTGATTGTTTGTGCACATAATCTTTACTCCATAAACTTTGCATAGAATTTAGTTCTATGGTTGAAATTTCAAATTTCTCTAGATTTAAAAATAAAACCAGATACATGTAGACATAATGAGAGTAATTGAAGGTTGGAGTCTGTTCAGATTGTCAGGACTAGGGCTTTATTTCCAATACTCAACATTTATTGTTTTATTATTGAGATGCTTCACGATAAAGGTTATTCAAATTAATGGGTGGCTGTGGGTATACGGTTCAGGGCTTTATATAATTCACATTAATGGACTTATTAATAGCTTTACTTTGAGATTTAATTAAACATTTAATTCACCCCCTATTATTTTACATCCTGTTTTTCACAGTTTAAACCCAAATCTTTTTTTTTTCCTTCCAATTTTTACAGGCTTTGAATAATGTACAAATTGACTTCTGTTAACCCTTATGCTTATAAAATGATAACACTTTCTTAGTTTGAACAGATTCTAGTTCAGAAAATTTAGCAATTTGAGATCTATGTCTGGGAATCTAACCCATGATTATATAATCATATGTGTATAGCTATCATTTACCTACCCTTCACACTACCCAGACCATTCTCACTTCTGTCATCATTATCCCTGACATTTTACATAGCCTTTGGTTATAAGCTCCTTAAGATATTTACTGAGTTTTAGACAGTATATAAACTGTCCAATAAGATTTTATTTGGAACATTAAATGATTCCTTGATTGCTTCAGTCGACATTCCCGTACCTGAGGAATTACATTTTGTAAATATATCTATGTTTTATATTTCTAAAAGTATATATTATACAAATACTGCACGTCAGATAATGGAAAATCTGGATAAATCATATATTGTCCATATCAAATTGATTAAATTCCATAGAAGGTTTGTGCTTTAATGTGTTTTTTGTTAGGTTTTTGTTTTTAACAAAATATGTTATCTGACACAACTCGTAGTCTCCATTATTGCTCCTTGCTCATTAACATTTTGATAATTATTTTTATTACTGTAATAAATAAAATTTTGAAAAATATAGAATATTTAAGTTGCTGCGATATGAAACGATAAGGCTCTGTCGATATTAAAATGATTGTAGAAATGAGTTTCTGCATGGATCTGAACTTACTAACAATCCTACAACAGGCCCACCTGCTTCGCTGCCATTGTGGCCGCGTTATCACAAATGCTGGTGATTTTATTAACATTATATAACCTGGTTCTATTAACATGTGTTCAGTTTCAATCTGCTTTGTGGCTTATCATAACCAAAACTTTAACACACTGCCTGGCTTTATCCATTGTTCCTGTACTAACACTCGGTGTGCTTGCGAGCTTTTGTGATTTAGCAATTGTGGTTATAACAAATTGCATAGTCACAAAAGTGATCAGGCTAGCTGAACTCTCCCTGTTAACATTCTCCTGGTAATGGATGATTTTCACCTCACCTAATACAGCCTGAAGAGGATAACCTGCAGCAGCTCACATACAGCCTTGTTGTTGTTGTTATGTCTTTGTATGTCTAGAACTTTGTAGTCCAGGGTGAGTTTAATTACCGGTACACACATTCACTGGCATATTTGTATCACTGTCATTGTCTAAGTAACTAACGTGGAGTAAGCCTATTTGAACAAACAGCCGACAAAGGGAAGGAAAATGGAGGCCCTACAGAATACAGCTTTAACTTCCCATACCTTCTCTCTCTGATTCATTCTCACAATCTCTGGCAGGTGGTTGAGAGGGGGCTTCCTGTTACCCTGGTGCTCCCAGAGCTTAGGGGCAACATCCAGCTAATCAGATCGTGATGCCTTTATATTGCCTTGTGTCAATCTCCTGTCTTTGTTTGTTCACAGTGGCAATAAGTCTGATTTCCTTCACCAATTGTGCAGGCACGTTGTCCATACAAGTGAAACACCTTTAAGTACTGTGTTAAACCCCAATCAAACAATCATAATCTCTGTACTGAACAATAGAGGAGCAATTTTCTTTCCCACAAAACAAATCCCTTCAAATTTCATAGTTGTGTTTTTGTGGCTATTCATGGCTGGGGTAAGCCATTGTGATGTTGATGCTAAACCTTTGAGAAGGTGATTAAAACCCTAATCAATTAACCAATCAATCAATCAATCAATCTATGGCCAATGTGTGATTTAGATACCAGCTTCACAAAAACAATCAGCCCTGAGACTTGTATGGCAGAAGAGGCAGACCCTCTGATAACTGGACCAGACCTGATTAAGGTGTCTAAAATATTACCAATAGCATTCAAACATTCATCTAGCAGTAGGCTATACATGATTTTCCGCCATTCCCTAACTTATACAGTTGTAAATGTGTTGATGATGTAGACAGTTTTTCTTTTATCTCTATTGCTAATAGATCTCGACTAACTCTAACAATGTATGGTACCGTACCTATATGGTGTGGACATTTTCTTTTCCTTTTATCTCGATTACATCTAAGCTGACTCTAACAAGAGCTACCACTTAACATTTACTTGAAAATAGAAACAAGGATTTATTTCAACACAGTATCAAAATGTTACAAATTACCTTTTTTTTTTTTTTGCGAATCTAGTTGGAGAAGATTCTAAGTTTTTATTTGGTCTACATCACCTTAGATCTGTGACCGTCCTTAATTGCATATTTTCAACACAGTTTGGAAGAACGTCCTATGGCATATAGGGAGATCCCATAGGCAAGGTTAACCAATTGATGTTCTTATTTGAGTCTACTCCAATTTCTCACCCTCCTTTATATAAGTAAATTACTCTTGAGTATAGCATTATAATTAAAATACCAATCCTGCCACCCTTTACTCTCTCACTGTCACACGCACATTATGGCACTGTGTGCTCAGCATCTAGCTATTATGGCTTCACAGGCACGGTTGTTTTAATTATGGTGTCCTGATAGAGAACCGACAGAATATGTTATTAAAAATGGAAAGCCAGATTCTGGTGTCAGTTTAGTTTAGAGCCGGTGCTGACAAAGATGATGAATTATTCTGGAATGGAGGCTGAGGAAATCTGAGATATGCAGCCCATGTGTTTGTCTAGTTTTTCTCAATTTATTCTCCGGCGGGAATGATGAATCAGATACGAGCCTCCCGTTTGAAACGACTCTTCGTACAACCTAATTGGCTATCTTTCATGACATTATTACCCCTACAGTACTGGCCACTGATGACAGCTTGTAGGAGTATCCGTTGGAACTCTGCTGGCTAGGCTATTTTCTATTCTCAATGACAAGAGACTAGTGTAATGCAGACTGTAGGGGCGCAGGTGTCTGTAGATGCCATCGCTGACAGCTCATTAGCTAGTCAGAAAAAAAAACCCAGGATTTTTTTGATGAAGCATAGAACAGCTGAAACCTGTATAACGGCGGCCATTTTGACAACGCAACTTTTAATTTCCTTCTGCTGTGTGCGATGAGAGATGAGACAGGAAATGAGAACTCTTCAGTGGCTGGAGACCAGAAAAGACCTGACGATGAGCTGATCTGCATTATTTGATTGGACAGAGATGCCTTGGACAACCTGTATAAGTGCATATATGTTAGGCTGTGCACTTTGTGGAATTTGTGTGATTTTGGAGAAAAGACAACACCTGTGACTGAGTCAGTGATGGACACCATTAATAATAAATGAGTCTGTTAGTCACTTTTTAACCTCCCTACTGTCCATGGTGATGAGCCTTATATGATCATACCTCAGAGACAGTGTCACCATTGTGGTATTAACAAAGATAAGGCTTCTCTGTCATAGGATCCATCCGTTGAATGAAAACTATCAAATATTTAAACAAACACGTTCACTGATTATGATACTTAACAAGTTCAGAAGGAAATGTTTAAATGGAATGACCATTAAATTTTTATTGATTATTTGTATGAATTATTTCACTGGTTGATTTTTTTAGTATTTTAAGTGACATGCATCACAAATTGCAAACTTCTACTGTCTTGAGTTTGAGTTGAGGTTTGCGTTTTTTAAAAAGGTTTTATTCATTTAATAAACTAAATCCCCCAACATTTCGTCCATAGAATTATTACTTTGGAAGCTTTTTAAAGGACTTAGAAATTAAGTCTGTGCGACAGATATTACATTATTCAGGCTGAAAAAAGAGCAAACATAAATTTGCTTATTCATAAACAAAACTGAACACGATTTTTGTTGAGAGAAAGATGAAAGAACAGATCGGCTTCCTGTACACCTTAGCCAGGGCATCGGGGTTACAGAAAGCTGCCGTACGGCTGATGTTATTGCTCTTTGTGTATATATACAGATCATGAGAGTGCCTCTGAAACTCACTGCATTCCCCCCAAAACAGTAGAACATGTGCTACTCGATGAAACTTGGATTTGTCTCGTATCAGGAGTGCTGGATGTACATCTCTTATCAGTTGCAACAAGTTTCACTTAGGTGCATTGAGTTTCCACCAGGTTTGAGTCAGTTAACCTAAACCTGGTTTCTGTCTCAATCTACCCTAGCTTATGATTTTGTTTTTTTTGTAAATCTTTTTGACATTGTAAACCTTATTATGCAGTGAACATTGTTACAATTTATATCTGATATTATCTGCTGTATTGACAGGTAAATGTTGATGACTTCGCTAATTGCTGATTTTTTGTGACTTATAGGAAAGTGAACAAGTCTTACCGTGGCCGCTCCTGTCCAATTGCTGTTCACTGCAGGTAAGAACGTGAATATGGCTGGGTTTTTTTATCCCATGCATGTTCACTGTCAATAAGAACAATAATATCGTGGTCTTATCATTAATTTTTTGCAGAGACATAATTGTTTCTGATATTTTCTTGCATATAGTTTTTCATTTCTAGAATGTGATTGAATATAGATTTTCATTTCTAGAACATTCTTGAATATACTTTGTCACTTCTAGAACATCTTTGAATATAGTTGGTCATTTTTCTAGAATGTTCTTGAATAAAGTTTGTCATTTCTATAATGTTCTTAAATATACTTTGTCATTTCTAGAAAATTCTTAAATATCATTTTTCGTTTTTTGAGGTATCATCAAGAGATGTTACCCAATGGTGTATGTTTTATCCAAGATTCATGGTTCACTGAGAAATGTCTTCTCTTGCTTGTCAATCTGTTATTCATGTTTTTAAAGCTATGCTGTATTTGATGTTTTCAGTGATGGATCTGGTCGAAGCGGAACCTATACCTTGATTGACATGGTCCTCAACCGTCTGGCCAAAGGTAAATAAAGGTGGTTGCTTTCAGTGCATGTGTCAAATTAATTATTTAGCCAAAACTAGGTCTCCTGCTTTTTAATTCCTGGCCTTGGTATAATTATCCGAGAGGACCAGCCTGGTTCCCTGGCAGCTTACTCTTGAGTGGCATGGCTTTCCTGTTTAATTACTCTGTCAGATTGAGACATAACTGTGTCCTATTGAAACACCAATGTCTCATATTCAGATAGTTTTTTTTTTTTTTTTTTTGAGACCTTTTTATGTGTTTTGTATAGACATTACTGTGTGTCCTGTTAAAATGACATGTGTTGTGTCATATAGAGGCAATGTTGTTGTATTGAGGTATCACAGTGTCTTATGAGACTTTAGTTAATGTTATTGATACATTATTGTGTCTTAAAGTGGAATAACCTTCAGTCTCACTAACATACCTGGTTACATCAGCCATCATCACTATCTGGTGTGTCTCAGAAATATATGTGTTACCCTAATTCAAGTTTATTTGCTTAGACTTTCTTTGAGTTTCTTCGTCCCATGATAACTCCCAGTCCAGGCAAATCTACAGCTGGCAACTTCCCCACTTATTGATGTTTTCCAGTTTATTGGTAGTTCCTTTCTCTTTGTGTTCTGACTGCATGTTTGTCTCTAGGTATATGCTAGTAAGAAGGGAGCTTGTTCTATTGATCATTAGGGGACAATGGCAAGACCTGACTCCAAGTACATGGGTCTGTGCAAATTACAGCCATTGATTTCTTGTGCATGTCTTGGCCAATTCCAAACCTATTTAACAACTGTGCTCTGTCTCTGAGCCTTGGTTTTTTTTTCCTCTTCCTTACAGTCTTGTTGAAAGGGGAATCAATACTTAAGTTCTGAATAAAACTCAACTATTGGGTCACCATTGAACGCTCTGGTCAAACAAAGGAGTATGCATATTGCCTTGTTTTACCTGTAGTAGTATGATGCGATTGTTTGCTTTATGGTGCAAATAATGTCAATAATATATGCATTTGAAAGATGTGTCCGGTGAGCTATACAAGAGATGTTCTTCGGCGTTAAAACAAAAATAATAGAGAAACTATTTTTTGATCTCCAATTAAAGACAACTATATTAAAAGAACCAAAGAGATTTATTTTACGTAACATATAATATAATTTTTCCGAAATAATATTATAATTGAAGGATGGATGCAGTGTAACAGTCATATACTGGGGTAGTCAAGGGAAGCAACTCTACCACAAACAATATATTGTAGTAAGGGGCTGTAACTTTGCATGTATTGTTAAACTACATAGCATTATCTCCCTTTGCTTGTTTAATTTCCCAGGCGCGAAAGAGATTGACATAGCAGCCACCCTGGAACACATGCGGGATCAGAGAATGGGAATGGTAAAAACAAAGGTTAGTACAATTGAAACTCAAAATAAAGTATACCCTTAGTTGATTCAAAGAACCTCTTAAACTACCCTTGTTGCAGTTTTAAGGGAAACTTTTGTAATGTTTTAATAAAGCCTGTCCTAAATGAAAATCCTCATATGCACTGACCTAACTAAAAATGATTAAACAGACAAATTTTCTTGAATGTATCTGTTCAACAAAATTGCGATTTTATTTTGTTTCCCAATTATGGTCATTTTAGTTACAAAGTAAAAAAGAAAGTGGGGGAGCTTATAATCATTAATTAAGATAAACTCAGGATATATCAACTTTAACTAAATCATCGTTCATTTTATGAACACCTTCGTTATACATGTTTTATTGTTTATTTTCAGGAGCAGTTTGAGTTTGTGCTGGCGGCCGTAGCTGAAGAAGTTCATGCTATCCTTAAGTCCCTCCCACAGTGAAATCAACCAATCAACGGAGACATAGATTCCAACCACTGACAGGAGGCGCCGGGTAGAGAGAACACAACAACAACAACGTTAAATCTAGTTTTCCAGAGAAAAAAACTTGAGGAAACACAAGGAATACCCATTCAATTTCAAGTCCTATTTGAGTCTTGTTGGTAGATGATAGATGTGCAATTTGACAAGAAAAAAAACAACATTACAACTATTTCATAATTGTTTTTTTTTGTTTCTTAAAGTCTTGGCATATTATATGGAAGTTTCCACCTTTAATTGCATTATGTCCAAAGATTGATTTATTGCATTTATTTATAGGGTCCTCCAAACATGATATAGTAATAAATGTATTTATTTTTTGTTTTTTATTTTTGTCCTTATAGAACGAGTAAGTTTGTTAATTAATTTGTCTGTACAGTGAATATGTAAGCACACCCATTCCTAAATTGCCATTCCAAGAATTTACGAAGAAATCCATAAGTTTATTGTCTGACACATTCCACCGACAGCATACATGTATATAACATACTGACTTGTCAGGGAATTCAGTTGATAAGAAAACTCCTTCAACTTACTATTAGAAGCTAGGAATCGGAAGGGCAAACTGTCGCGACAAAATGTGAGGAAGACGTTACTTTTACTAGTCATAAGGGTTAATAGGGCAAAAACCTGTAATTAAGACAAATACATATATAATGTATGGATTAGATGACTGTTGATCACTCAAGGGTTAATCCCAGTGGTATGTCCATACTGTTATTCTTTAACCCATTAAAGTTACTTTATTCCAAAGATGATATTTATTATGTTATACTGGTACCTGCATCTCTTATTCATGTATTGCTTCGCCAAATATTCAGTTTGTTAGAGATTGAACTGATCAAGTGTGGCTTTGAATGGCCTAGAGCATGATATAAAACATCAACTAGATAAATTATCACATGTAATTACTGTATTGAAAGTTGTGGTAGACTGCTAAAAATCTGCTAGAATTTTTTTTACCATAAGATTTGAAATATTTTTTGAACACTTCAAATTTACTTATTGTTCTTATTCATCAGTCTGCTGTAGTTTATCAAATATTCTTAACTCTTAAGTTTTATTTATTTATTTATTTGTTTAAACACTCGACCGTTTACATCTTTTTATATCATACAGTTCATAACCTTTGCTATATAAGAAATTCTCAATCTTCCTGAACAGCTTAAAAGAAGCATTTCTTTTGATTTATTTTATTGTAAATTTTACTTTTTGCTTTGTTTTATAAGTTCAAAAGAAATTCGAAGAACAACAAAATATATACCTGAGCAATCTGATCATCTGTATATTTTAAGTCTGTACCTGAAAACTTAATTATGTATTTGCATAAAATGATCAAATATTGTTTTACTTTAATTTTATTTTTAAATTTTTATGAAAAAAAAAAACCTTTTTATTGTCAAAATACAACTATGATGTCTACTTAATACACTACGATCTTTTGATCAAATATTATTTCAACATTCTACTAAAATTGGGTGACATATCCCATTATTTCTTATGATTATTTATTAATATGTAGGCTTGATTTTCTCATCTGAACCTTCGATTGTGCTGAACTTCATGTCAAAAACCCCATAAACTACACACGCTTAAGACTAATGGAATATGGCAGTCAGTTTAGCTGATACTGTCCTTTGTTATTATAACAATATCAGGCCTTGGGGTATGTACGCCATAAGTTAAACTAGCACAATGCGGTCTGCAAAATTTGTTTAAAAACTACTAAGGGACACAACTCTGTTTAAACAGGTAATAATGGGTGATTATGAGACGTTAATGTTGATATAGTACTGTAGTATAATGTGACTAAAATTCCCTGACCAATTTCACATTATATTAATATTTTTCCTGAAACTTGTCATTTTTAATAAATCTTTATACTCCGTCTTTCCTGATAACAATGGCCATTGTACTGATTGTGATTGTTGAAGATTAAATTATTCTATTGTTAAGGAAATATCTGTGTATTGACTGTCCCTTGAGATGAAGCCCCTTTCAGAGATCTATTTGACTGTGTTATATATTGTGACTGTGTTTCCCCTCTGGTCAGACTGTCGTTAATATTGTAATTCCAGACCAACTTACGTCAAATAAAGCTGACAATGTCATTGCAAGCCACAAACTATTTCTTCAGATTGCTTTTTTTTCTATATTTGTATATTTTATGATTACGAAGGCGGAAGGGAAAATGTACAAGCTAGGAGTCACACTTTTTTCTTCATGTTGATACAGTATCTTTTATTTTTCTTTATCAAGGATGGTTTCCTTCACCTATTAGGCTGGCACGCCATTGTGTGACTAAAATAACTTTAAGTACAGCGTTAAACTCCAATCAAATAAAGAAGCAATGTTTGTATTTGGTGTCTCTGGTCCTCTTGTAAGGGCAGTATGTTGAGAGACTAGTCCTGATGTCTTTAATTAACACTGAAGGAATATTGAAGAAATAATGTTCACCTAAACAACGTCTAAAAGTTCCTATTTTTTGGTTGAGGGTATTTAGCCCGGGCACACTTCCATTATATAAGTAATCCACACCATGAGAGAACATCTTCAGACTGGATCTCATTTGATTAAAACCGTAGCTGTCTTACCTCCCAACTTCTCGAGACAAGGCGTGTCCTGACGTGAAACTCTGTTCCACACCTTGTCACACTTTTTTTATACATATTTGTAGTCAAACAAGGAGGAGTTATCCCTCATAGTTCGAATAATCGACAATGTGCAGCAGCCTGTAACCATGTTGCCCTATATTACTCTGCAATAGGTCCGAACATTGAAATTCATTAAAATCCCATTAAAAACAAAGTATGGAAAAAGTTCATCATGCCGCTGTAACAGACAACCCAGAAGACGCATAATTAGGGCCAGTGATCGAAAAGAATATTGTCTTTCTCTGTTGTTTACCACGATATTTCTGCAGAAGCGATTTGGTTGGCTTCTTCGTTTTTTTTTTCAATTTGCTTTGATCTTTGTCTGACCGCCGCAAAAGGGTAAGTGTGGTAAGGCTTATGACAGAACTTCATGGAGACATCAGGCTTGCCTCGGGAAGATGCACGATCCTTAGCTGATGAAGATGCTCTCCACCTCGATCAGGCAGAACACTCATATAAATAAAATCGAAATACTATTACACAGTCACTTTATTGGAAAGTAGATCGCTTGCTAACCTTCAGGCAGATAACCATTAAATTAATAACCGAATTTGATGCCTCTCATCCCCCGGATGAATATCCCATGGCGCAATAGCGCAAATTCTTTATAAACAGCGGAATTCGGAACAACTTTAACGTCAAATTCACTAGGGTAAGACTCGGAACATGGAGCACGACGTTTAAGTATTATAAAACAAACAAAGAAAGAATGCCATTGTTCAGTGATCACTTCAATCTTACGTTTGTCTTTCCCTGTTGTATGCGTCTATCACACATAAAGTTCAAAACAAATGTCAACGTAAATTCAAAGTATATTCAATTCAAACCAAAATAACAAGAGAACTGTAATTAAGAAACCACTTGTCAACACACATCCCAATTGGTGTCTCCATTCTCTGTTATGACGGTTCTATCATTAAAAGCTTACCCGTGAGTCTATTTGCAGCTCCCTGTGTCCTTGAAATCAGATATATTTCCAAAATACAACCACCATAGTCATCAATAGCGTATACGCTTTTCGTTTGCATCGTCGGTTATGGTAATCCGAACACATTTTGTCAAGAAATCGGGATAAAAACACACTAGTTTGTCAAAATCTACCAAATAGCAGACATTTGTCACTGCCTCAATTTGAAAGTAGACTGGCCCGGAAGTTTCATTACATCACTCTCGGACGAGTCTACTTTCAAATTGAGGCGGTTTTGTTCTTTATTCGTTTACAGGTGTTTTGATAAATCATTAAGATTGGACCTTGATGTGTAACATATATTATAAGTCTAACTGATTATGCTACTTCATCAATTGCTTACTGTCCTTATAATCCCTAAACTTGGGCCCCTTGTCTCAAGTGTCACGTGAATGCATTTAGACTCTTGACGTCAAAAGTCTGAACCAACCATATACTCTCGACAGCTGTCAAAACAAGTAGGGGTGTAACGATTCACTGATATATAGATACATATCGATACAGTTGCCCAAGATACGCATATCGTATCGTTGCCTTTGAATCGTGATACGTATGAAAAGGGAGGTAACTCTACATTTCATCAGAGATTTTTAAGTAATGGTCACAATAGTGCAGCAGCTCTTGTAATTTGTGGCAGAATTCGACAAGGCCACTGTTAATGGCACTGTAAAGTTTTGTTAGGGCAGATGTTTTTTACCGCCGTTACGGCGATAATTAAAATATGACACAAACTATTTTGCCCCAAGATAGCCCTGAAGTATTGGTCAGTGTCCAATTTTCGTTACCTTGTCAAACGCGCATTTTCTCCAAGTTTGTGTTAATTGGAAGTTTAAAACTTTTCCTCTGTCTACTCATTTGTTTTAATATGGCTTATTTGCTAAAAATTACCATTTAAGATGAATATTTAATATTTTTCTGTTGGAAAACGCTTGTCAGATAACTCAATCAAATAGAAAGGCATGATGGAGCAACATATTTGCAAACGAAATCAGTCGCCTTTCATAATTTTTTGACAATACATGTAGGCCTACGTGATTTAATTTAAAAAATTTTAAAAGTAAATTATTATAATTGCAAAAGATATATATATTGTTTTTAATATGGTATTTTTCTTCTGTGATATTTTCTTTAAAAAATGATGTGAAACATTATATATTTTGTAATTTTTTTTTTTTTTTTTTTTTTTTTTTTTTTTTTTTTTTTTTTTTTTTTAAAAA
>JAQQZZ010073621.1:0-17392 GCA_030265115.1 Mopalia vespertina
ATTTTTCAAATTAAATTATAAACCGGCCAAAAAATCCCCCCCCCCCCCCCCCCCCTTCTAAAATCTTACTATAAACACCAACGATCATTTGCCTTTAATTAATAACTCACTGTCGATCTATAAAAACTAAGAACATAAGCATGGTGTTACATGTATGTTTTGTCTCTCAATGAGTCCATATCGCGGCCAACTGATCGGCCCCGGACGAAGCTCCCGCTGATATTCAAAGAGCTCAAAAGACGTGTGTGATATCTGCAATATTTAACAGTTCCATTTTCACGTATTTTCCTTTCTTCGAACTACAAAGCTAAAGTCATGAAAGAGTGTAAGACGGTTGCAATACTAGAACAAATTATTTCCTTATTTTCCATTGTGATAACGTATTATCATGTCAGTTGTCAAATCAGCTCCAAAATCAGGCATTTCACTCTAGTCCGTGTATGGTGGGAAACCCGGAGTAAACCTCATAATATATACCCACTCCAGGCAGACTCAAACCTGTGATGTGCATTAAAGGGAGTCCAGAAGTCCCATCCACTGAGCCACGGCACGGTCTCGGTTAAGGATATACTTGAACCGTTAGTCATCGGATATACAGAAATCAGTTCTCTATATCCTCTGATAAAAGGATGCCCATTTCTTGAGGACTGACAGAACAGGGTTGACTTTTTAACATCTAATTTAAATCTTCCATTAACTGTTTCTAGTCTAAATCATCGCACAGACTTTGATTGGTAACCGACAAAGTTGTTTTTCAGACAGCCCTTAAACGGCCGCGGTATTAGAAACGACATAAACAACTGCAGTCTGGAACGCCCCGAATACAATGGTCTCATTTACCCTGTTCTCGGTAACCCTGCTCTGCCAATCCTCGAGTTAATCAGCGAACAAAAGGATTTGTATAAATAGCCGCTGATCAGAGAGCGTAACAAAGGGGCCGCGAAATCCATCACGAGAAGCCACAATTTCAACAAGAACAGCGTAACAAACTATAATACAAAATGTTACAGCGAAGCGGCATGGAGGGGTCTACTATCCTGGCCTATAGCTGTATTGGAGAGTTTCCAGGCACCTGCAAGTAACTATTATGAGCGCTGAATAGTGATCTTAGCTGTTTTCAGGGATGGAATTTGGATTCGTTATCATGCATTATCTATGTATCATAGTGCTCATTATATCCGCCATTTACCGCCAACTGATTGAATCAATAGTTATAAAGAAATGTTTCATAATAATCGTAATTGCATGCATATGTGTGACTAGGCTCCGAATTGGACTCATTATGCACCTTTATAAAAACAGACTTTGTTTCGAAAATGTTTATATTTTGTTAATAATCAACCATGGATTCAAAAATTAACACTGATAGATCATATCCCTTTTTTAGTTGACAGCTACCCACAAAAAATGAGACTTGATTACCTGTTTTATATATTTCATATTAACGCATATGCACTAAGTAATAAATTTTGTTGCCATAGAAACCGCAAAAAATAACCCAAAATAAGCCTTTATCTCAAAAGCCGTATACTTATACCGTATACGGTCTCTACCCTAAAAATATGTTTATTATGTAAAACATTGTTACGTTAGTCAATTATAGAGGGAGCATGGCGGAGGGTCAATATAGACAAAACTTGTTGAAAGCAAATTTCAAAGTACCAACTGATAAGTGTTAAAAGGTCGTGCATTTCGATTCTTCGTTGACAAATTTATAAATAAATAGGCATACTGCCAAACCAAAGAAAGAATGCTTCGGTTTTAATATTTGCCTCACTAAAACAGAAAAAGAAATGAAAGTCATGAATAAAACAGCCAATGTTTACGTTTTCAAGCTAACGTTAGAAGAAACGGATTTTAAAAGGTTAAAGGTTATTTTTAACCTGTGTGTTTGTTATAAACACAAGAAACGAATGACAAAATTAGAATATTAATTGTTACAGGGATAGTGTAAGTAATTGGCAGGGACTAAACGTTTACACTAATTAATAAGGTTATTGTACCGAATTTATTTATAACAGAGCTGGCTTCTCTAGACTGTAAATTTATTATTTATACCTGCATCAAAAATAGACCCACATGTCAGGTGCCTAAAGAAACAGCGTGTGGGGATGTCTTACTAACGAGGTACCGACAACAGTACACCAGTTCTGATGTATTCACCAGACAGACAAGTATCAAAAGCTATTTAAGTTTAAGATAAGACGATATGTTTAGGTTTGTTTTGTTTTGGCAGGGCGAAGCTCGGTTACAAAGTGCTTGAACAGAATAGAACCTTACAATTACATCTGTTCAATATAACATGTTTGTTACTGCCATGTGTTTGACGTATTGATTATAGTATGGGTGGTTATTTTTCGTGCGCCTTCTGGCAAAAGATCACAAGATTTGAACCATATTCGTACTGCCTTTACTTAGCAAAGTGAAAGCACACAATCAAATATTCCTAAATTTATATGCACATTTATGTTTTACCTGGATTTAACGGTGGCAAATTTTTGCATTCGTCTCTACGAGTACGCTGGTGATATACGACAATGAGTGCTCTTTATGAAAAATCGCACCCAAATCCAAACTAATGTATGCCTAGAGATCATAGTTTTCAACGAAATAAATATAGTTTTGAGACCGTTTTACCCCTGTTACCCTATAGATTTTTAGAGTATGCTTGGTGGCCATAGCTTTCTATACCATATAAATGTCGAAGTGCTCTTTGCGCTGAAACTGCTTCTTATACCCTTTCGTGTAATCTGTTTCCAATCTCGTGAAATCACGAATAATCCCGTGCAGTTTTGTTGCCCTCTCATGTAACGTACGATAGCAACTCTTAGCAAGATACACGCTTGCAAACAAGTCACGTGACACAAAGCAAAACAGTAATTTTCACGATTTCTGTAAATACCATGCAGCAAAAGGATGCTGCCCTCTGCAGCTTGGACATGACAATTTTTCCGCTTCACAAGGCTTTTCTGAAAACACTGTGATGCGAAGTCTCTGTATAACAGTACCTATATATGATAATGGAATACCATGATTTGTCAGCTCGAGACAGCTTATGTTCAACAAGCGCGAAGTGTGAGTTGCACATCAAATTAGAGTGGCAGTCATATGTTTCCGTACTTTTCTCATCGGTTTATATACTGGTCTAATTAACGTGATCTCTACAGGATGCGTCAATTAAGACACCCCTTAAAGAACACCTGTCTGCAGTACTTAGCCTTTATACCTTACTTCATTTTGTTTACAATGGCAAATTGCCACCAGCCTATTTTTCTCTTACGTTTTAACAGAGTGGTAGCATGCTACATCAGTATTAGAAATTTATTGTGATTACTTGTAAGTTAAACTCAGCAGAAAACTACGAACGACTGAGCTGAAGTAGCTGGACTGTTGTGGATTTGACAATGGAGTTTCTGAATTTGTTGAATCATGCCGATATGTAGGACCAAAGCCAATACAAAACAGGACATGGCTCTATTGAAGTATAGTTCCAGAGTTTTGAATCCACTTCACATTTTATGTTTGTATTAGTATACTTACTGTCCACCCCACTGAGAGAGAGGGGTAGAGGTCAGCCGGGGTGGCGCCCCGTGCACAAACTAAACGATGGAAAAACGAGGCCCACTGATGACTTTCAAAGGGCCCCTCATTTTCGCCCTGGGGCCTAAATATTATCCTGCTTACTGTTAAAGTTCATCGTCTTCCAGGAAGTGAAATATACCCTTAAGCCCTGTGTTCAAAATCAGTCAATCAATAAAAACCATAACACCATAAGTGTTTAAGTGGCCCGTCATTTTGTGTTTCCTCCATTCTATTTTCTCCCTCTCACTATCTCTTGCACCTTTCCAACCCTCCATTATTTTCTCTCCCTCTCGCTTGCACCTTTCCAATCCTCCATTCTTTTCTCTCCCTCTCGCTATCTCTAGCACATTTCCAACCCACCATTCTATTTTCTCCCTCTCACTATCTCTTGCACCTTTCCAATCCTCCATTCTTTTCTCTCCCTCTCGCTATCTCTAGCACATTTCCCCCTCCCCATTTTTTCTCTCCCTCTCACTATCTCTTGCACCTTTCCAAACCTCCATTCTTTTCTCTCCCTCGCTATCTCTACCACATTTCCAACCCTCCATTTTATTTTCTCCCTCTCGCTATCTCTTTCACCTTTCCAATCCTCCATTATTATGTCTTCCTCCCGCTATCTCTGGCACCTTTGGGTTCCCGCCTCAATTCTTTTCTCTTCCTCCCGCTATCTGTTGCATCTTTCTCGCCTCCATTTTTCTCTTCCTCCCGCTATCTCTCGCACCTTTCCAATCCTCCATTTTTTTTATCTTTCTCACGCTATCTCTGGCACCTTTCCCGCCTCAATTCTTTTCTCTATCTCCCGCTATCTCTTGGACATTTCCAAATCCTCCATTCTATTTTCTTCCGCCGGCTGGTATCACTGGCACATTTCCCGCCTCCATTCTTTCTTCTTTTATTCTCTATTTATTGCACCTTTCCAATTGTCCATTCTTTCCCCTTCCTCTCGCTATCTCTTGCTCATTTCCAATAATATTTATCTGTATACAGATACAGATATATATAGATATATTAACCGAAAATGTTAAGAATTTTTGATGTTTTGAATCTTGATTATGACTTTTGAGTCATAATCTGAAATGGATAAATATGGCCAAGTTGTTTGCGCATGTACAAGATCAATATGTTGGCTGTTGCATCCATCTTTTAACAAGTTTGAATAAATTATAGCACATTAACTTTTTTGTTTATAACCTTCGCATGCACACTAGAACTTTTAACATTAACATTCTTGCACTGTTTTTGTTAAATGGAATCGGTTAAGTGTCTAGAGATTTCTGTGAAAGAAAATTGATGGCCTCGACTGTTACTTTATGGGGATTAAATTGAGTAACTCAACCTCTGTGAATGTACGACAGCTGGCAGTGAAGAAAAGTAAATCTTGTGTTGCCGGGGCAACGGGGAATAAATTCTACATTATCACCCTATCAAAAATAATAGGTTCAGGCAAAGGATTCGCTAGAATATAAATAATATGGCTCTTTGCTTTGACCTAGATAAACAACTTTTCCAATGGATTAAAAAGAACCAACCGAAGCTAGCAGCCGGGGAATACCAACAGCCCTATCATCGTGTGCCGACTGTGACCTTAATCAAATATCCATTCGGCATGATATTTCTTAGAACGAACATAAAAAACGACCAAGGTATATTGTTTTGTTGCCTCTTGTTTATTTGGATGGAATTTATTTTATCAAATAAAGTTGTCCTTTTACTGTACAGTCTTAAGGATCATTTTTGGCTTTTGCTCAAACGTTCTTGTGTTACATTGAGAGAAAACATTGTAGTAGTCCTATTTACAAATACTCCTAGGTGTCCTTATTTCCGTGTATCCATCGGCAAAATATGTTATTCACTGCTGTGCGCCATATTAACTGTTGTCAATACAGCCAATATCCAGTCATCAGCGGAGTGTGTTGAGTCAAGTCATTGACAAGAGTGGACGACATTAGCCGCTTCGGACACGAGTGTACGTACCAAAGCGGAAAAAATCAAAACTTAATTAGTTTATCTCTCTGTACTCTTTTCCAACTAATAAAAAAGATAAAGATCAGTGAATTTGTTGAAGAATTACTAATCCTTTTGAAGAAAATAATTAATTTTCACTCAAAATAATTTTTGAAGTTCTAATATTGTCTACGCCTGTCGACAGGCACACATGGCGTCCACTGAATATCTTGCTTTACTTTTGTCGTATTCTTACAAAAAAATTACTCCGTAGCTACAGCCTAAGAAAATTGAGTTCAGGTTCAAAATCAAGTGAGCGAAATTAGTTCACAAATTAGTACTATCCTGCAATGTGATATTCTGATTGACCCATTCATTTCGGCTCAGTACCCTGTTTAACTTTTGTCGGACTTTTGTCAAACTATGTCAAGATCGAGCTACAGCCTATGAGCATGGGGTCAAAGTTCGAAAATCAGCAAATCTGTGCAGATTAATTATTATGCTATAATCTGGTTCGTCAATTTGTTTCTGTTTAATATCTTATGTGTCGGATTTTTGTGAAACCTTGTCAGTCTCACATTTTAAGAAGACGGAAGTCAAGTTCGACGTAAACGTAGTCAGTGCATAATTAGGTGGCAAATTGCAATTGAATGGTGTAATGATTTCTGCTGAATATCGTGCATAAATATTGTGCGATTCTTGTCAAATTGGCTAAGTTACTGAGCTAAATCTGTTCATTATTAATTTTAAGGCTGCAATCTGATAAATTCATGTCCGCTCCAAATTTTTATGAATATGGAGGTCAACTTTGACAGTGCGCATGACCTGTGCATAATTCGGTTCCACACATTGCTGCAATCTGATTGGTTTATTTATTTTTGCTCAATAACTGATTCTTGTCAAACGTATACTCAACAGCTACAACACATGAACATAACATAGAGATCAAATTCTTGCACTACGTTTTAATTGGTCCATTTGTCAATAGTTTCTATAAATATCGATTAGATTATGTCAATTTTGTTTTGTGGAATCGTTCCTTTACACATGGACAGGTCATCTGATGAGTGTGGACAGGCGCATTAAGCAATCTGGCCAAAACTTTAATAGTCCAAGATATTTATCGGTCCAAGATTCATGTGACTAATCTAAAATTCACGTGCCCACTAAAATTGTTGATGTCATATTGGCACCCTACAGGAACCGGTCATCGTGCTTCTAGCAGGCCTTATCTGCAGCTAAACGGAGTGTCATCCGTTTAGGCAGTCACGTGAATCTTGACCCCACAAAAAAGTTTGCGGAGTGAAAAATCGCGGATCACAAAGAGTGTAAGACGGATTGGACATGCCGTCATATGAGTGAAATGGCAGCGTCAGCCACACAGAAAAATCCTGTGTGCGTGCTAGAATGACGGTGTATCGTGACAGAATAAAGTAAAACACCGTCCTTCTCATTTCTTTCTCCGTAACTGTCGTTTTATTAACCAAATGTATGTCTCCACAAACAATTATTGTTCTTCCTCTGCTATCTCAACGCTCTCGATAACACTTTGCAGCATAAATCTCGCGTTAAGTAGGTGAACAATGAGGGTCTTTGTTTTATATGACAGCTACTTAAAATGTCGGAATTACATTGAGCTTAAGCAGACCTCTCTCGTAACGTGTTGTAATTAGGCGGTCGTACCGTATAATGGTGGAACTGTCTGGCGCCACGTGATCTATGTTAGGCCTGGACATGATAACAGCTTGTTTATTTACGTACGGTAATATCAATTAGATAATAACTTCTTTATAATGTGCCTGAACTAGAGTTAGCGAGTGAAAATAACCAGAATAATGGTATAGTGTTACGCGTGAATATGTGTTACTATGCTCGGATTTAGAGTTCAGGCGGCGTATAAAGTAGAAGTACTTTCTAACTCTCTGTGATTCATGAAAATTAATAACACATGCAAATGTTGTCTACAATTTATAGTTCCGTATCCTGAAGTGCTCACTTTCATAATTTTGCACTTGGATAAAAACTAAGATAAATACTTATTTTTAGACAATAATTATAAATGCTTCATCCGAATCTCTTTTTTTTTTAATTTTCACTTTGATGAAAATTATTTTCTTGCTGAAATCCTAAAAGTCCAAAAACACAAACAAATTGAAACATGCTGCACAATTCCAAATTGTCAGCTATAGTGTATAGAGTACATGACACCCCGATTGCCTGTTTAGTTCAATATATATATATTAAAATAATAACTCGGAAAGAAAATGACGTAATAAATCGAAAGTGAGCAGATCTTCGTTCATTTTTTTGTTCTACGTTGTTCAGAAGTAAAAAAAATAGATGTAAGTTGTTTGTCGTCTGAGGTACAATCTTCAAGCTAAGTTTTTTTATATCCTAATTAATATTGAAGTGCCACGTGTTGTACAACTTAAATTTAGCCATTTTCATTTATGAGCATATACGTTAACGAAATAGATATATTGTGTAATGGTTCAATCTATTTGATTGAAAATGACCGACGTTAACTACATTCTATATACTCTCGTATAAAGTAGAAGCCGCCTTTCATAAAATTAAAGTGTTACGAAAATAAGCTCTTCTTCTTCTACTTGTGATCATTTTTTTAAAATAGATATTATTGTACATAACTTAGTATATTACAGACTGATCCTATAATATAGGCACATGATATTGTATAGTTTTTTTTATGGAAACAAGAACTTATTCTAAGCAAGTTGTTGATGTGCCCCAGGTTTACACGCTTATCAGTAAATTGCGCGACGTGTGGATAGATTATTTATTGGTTCATCTAGGTATATACTTCAGCGAGGGGGCAACTCGTAAATGCCGCGATCTGCAATATATAGGATTTGACTGGCAGGTGACTAGGTTAAAAAAAAAGTAGGTTTACGCAGTTAATCATGCAAATCTCGTATCTATGTGTGATGTCGCCGTTCATGAAAAACATGCCTAAAACTATCCAATTCATTGCAGATACAAAGAAAAATATTGTGCGGTGCAAAACTGCGATACCCATATATATATTTCTTTCTTTACAATAAAAATATATATTTCTTAAAAGTTATCCCATTGGCACAGGGATGTAGATTAATTAAAATCGATTAATCATCTTATATGTTCTACATAAAATCCTAGAGACAAGTTTCCAAATAGATCTTTATCTCGAGTTTTGTTTTTCGTAACCTACATACTTCTCGAGACAAAGTATTGATAAATATGTAACCAACAAGATATTCAGTATGGGTTAGGAATAAATCAGCCTACAAGCTGTTATTTCAGAGACATATCCGCTAAAGAGAATGAGTGTTACAACCTGTCTGGTACAGAGGGACGTTTCGCCTTAACCGGTGGGTCCTTTACTCTTTTGTTTCTCTTGTATGCTATAATGGGTCATTGAGAAAGAGGAGAAGACCTTTTAGGTACAAGATTTTGATATTCCTGTAAAAGGAGATTAGCAAACTGGGTGCTAGGCTGGTCATATTGGAAAACAAATGGAATTATTTCTTTTTTTACCCTTTACCTGGTTTTCAATTGAAAGCCATCAGTGGATACAACGTTTGAAGAGTTTTGATCCAATAAGCTCTAAACGTTTCTGTTATGTTACCTCTTCAGATGGAAGAATTTGTGATTTTTTTTTCAATCTGCATGATTTCAAAATGATCTTTAACCGAATGATCCGGAAGAGATACATGTTCAGCTATTGGGGATATGAGTTTTAACCTAATGGAACTCAAATGATTGTTGGCTCTCATCGATCCATCTCATAACTGTTAAGTTGTCTGAGGGTTTTGGCTTTAGTTGGACGAAGAAGTCGCCTAGTAGTCCCCCTATATCATCTTGGGACCAGGGCATAAAATAGAACAGAACAAGTCTTTCTAGAGTGCCAGAATACTTGTGAAACCTTATTATTTGGGATTTAAATATGTGTATTGAATAAGTGAAGAGAGAAATATGTGCTTGCCTCAACTGGGATTTAAATATATATATTTTGAATAAATGAAGAGAGAAAATTATATATTGTTATAAAATATCTTGGTTTGATTTTGAATATTGCTAATAAAGAAATATTCATCAGGGCGAGAACCTGTGATAGGCATGGGATGAACAGCAGTAAATGTCCACACAAAGACCACTACGACAGTGCTATTGCCTTTATAACAAAAATACGGTGCCGATAAATGTTAACTTTGTATTTTGACAAGTGTTGTGCTGTAATCTTATTTTAACCTTTACAAGTTCTCTATTATTGAAGCTGCCATCTCATAGATATGCAGACAAACAGCAGTGCTCCTCGGGGTGCTGTTAGACCGATGTTTAATTGTTCACAGTATATCTTTACCTAGAGGTGGAGCTAAAAAAAATAATTCTACGTAAACAGTCTACGGAGAGTTCTGTTAGAATGTGTGTGCTTCAGTTCGCTATTACAGCCAGAAGTTCTGTTCGACAGATGTGCTGTACACATCTAGACTGAGAAGTTATGTTTAGGAAGAACATTTATGGTCAGCTTTTAGGCTCTAGCTGCCTTAATAACTTTGTACTAATGTATTAAGTTCATTTGGTGGAACTTTTATTCGCTCTACTTTAGCCGGTATTGACACAAGTCTTTTACGAATAAATCTTTTCAACACTTCAATTCGAAGATGATAAAATCACTCTATCATAGAGATTTCGGGTTTATTCTAGATTAAATGCCAGCCCCACCACGTAATGAAACTTCTAAATAGGTGAACATATTTTATAAACCAGTGTCTGGCTTTTAAACTTGAGTGAAAAGAAAGTGAATTGCAGATTTTGCATGTGTTTTTTTATTATAACAAATGAGTATGGGTTATAAACGACTTTCAAACACCAGAATAATAATTTCAAAATTCAAAATGTTTTAATTATAATTTTGTAAATAGGTTTATGTTAATTATAATATTCACCAAAAGGTTTTGAGAAATCATCAATTACCTTTTATTTTTTCAACGAAGACTGCAACTTTGGGACAAACTCCCGCCATCACCATTATACCAGGAAGTCACGAGGCGGTGCTTTACTTTTAGCCGGCACAGTCACGGAAAAAACAGATGCTTAAAAATTTGAAAATGTGTTATGTGGGTCAACATAAAATGAAACAATATTTTGATTTAAGAATAATTAAATTTGTTAGTATCTTTCGAAAAGGAATTGCATTGATCTACAGCTGAATAACATTATATCAAAGTCCCGGTGTATTTATACAGCTGTAATTTACCTAGCGACGATCACACAATTTTCGGTAATATACCGAATATCACTACATTCAAGATGGTCCTGGTTTATGACCGAGAGTTCTATACGCAAGTCATGGAGGTAATACAGCAACGGTTTCAATCAAATGTCCTTGGTCATGTGTTTGTCAGAAGTAGAAATACGTCCTATAACAGGCAAGTCAATTTAAGATAAGAAAAAAATCAATTACTTGTTCCACCATATAGTATACTACACGCTTGTGTCACTCACGTTATTCCATAATAGCCGCTGATAAATCAACTTTTGTTTAGATGAAGCACACAAGCCGTGTTCAGCAGACGGCCAATCAAATGGCTTTACCAGGCCTATTTGAAACTAAGCTAAATCCTGGGTCCAACTTTGTTTTGGTCGGTATCAGCAAGTCGTGTAAACTTCCGTAAGGCAACGTCACGTGACTTTTTTTAAACAAAATATTTACTGACAAAATAAGCCATTTTGACCATCGTTTAATGGGGAATAAATCCGTGAATAACGTTAACTCCTGTTGGCTGCATATACAATTCAACGAGATACGAATTCGCATCTAACTAGAATCAAAAGCGGTTAAGTAATGGAACCTACAGTTCGCTGTAGTGCAGCGTACTCTCGTTTTATACCGGTCACAAATCACCCCAGATCCAGGCAGATTAAAAAAGTAAATTTATATTTCCAAAACTCGATCTCACTGGCGCATAGACGACGAATCCTTTCATGTTCTAGATAAATAAATGGAAATAAAATGGTGAGCTTTGACATTGGTCTATGTACATATAATGAATGTTTGTTTTGTTTGTTTGTTTGGGGTTTAACGCCGTACCTAAGGTTATTTCACTCATAAGACGGTGTGCCAGCCCAATGGGTGAAGGAAACCACCCTCGAAGCAACTGGCATCAAACAAAGACAAGACAGGACAATCACAGAACGTAAAACAAAGAGATCACAAACAGATCAGCTTCATGTTGCCCCTTAGCTCTGAGAGCAGTAGGGCAACAGGAAGCTCCGTCTCAACTTTCCGCTACATATGAATGAGGTAGATCGGTTTTCTAGTGCTTTGATATGACATATAATTGACATTCTCAAAATATTTGATCACATTTGTTTCTGTTTGGAAGCAAACAATTTGTACCATGTAATCTTGGTAGTAGGTTTGTTGCCATGAGTAAAGAAAATAAAGGTTTGGGTTTTTTGTTTTTTTTTGTATTTTATGGTAGAGCCCGCCATGACTCCAGTCAAACGTGAATATAATTAGGAGGGAAAGATAAACAAAGCCCTGCCTGGTTTTGAGGTCTCTACTCGCCAAGCTGCCTGAAACGAATTACTTGTGAAACATTATATCACTGCACATCTGACAGATTACCCTGATAAACACATTCTTGTCCGAACTGAAATATCCTGCGCAGTGCGACTGGTTTGTCCTTACGGGGTATAAACTTCATGTAAACAAAATCTCGTACATTTTGCTAACTTCAACGTACAGGATTTGGCGGACATGTGACTAGATTCAGATAGTTTATCATGCAAATCTCGGATACACTAGAGAGGTTACATGAACGACATGCCATTTTCGATCAATTCGGTCAGTTCAAATATTTATTAACTGTATGATCCATTGGAATTAGTTACTCTTTTATGTTATATTAATCTAACCCCATCCGGAATAGTCAAGATACCATAGACATATATAGTATACGGCTAAGGGGACAGTCTATCGTTTCATGGAATGGAACCTTTAAGAACTGGTCCGAAGAATTTCGGCTCTTTTGTTGTTTTTTTCCAGAAAAATATTATTTGTATGTTTCTTCTACGGGCAGCTAGAAACACTCCAAATTTCCCTAAACCATAATCCAGCCTGATATTTTCTCCAAAAACGTTCTGAATCGGGATGCTGCGACACAAGGCACTTGAAAACCAGCTTGTCGATTCCAAACAGTGTGGGCTAAAAGAGCCTACTGGATTATGCTCATCGAGTTACATCAGGGGATATCTGAAAGTCGTGCGATTTACAAAAACATCAATTTTTTAGAAAACAAAGTACTGAAAATCTCCGGACGATGTGTTAATATTTTCCATTCCATGAAAAGATAGGATGCCCCTAAGTCGTATACTATATTCAGTTATGATATCTTGGTTACCTCTCTACAATACTGAAGGAACTAGAGTTCAGACAAAACTCTCCTCTTTATCAGATATCACATAACTCTTAGAATATTAAGCTCACAGACACAGGAGTTCATTTCTTTTGCATACCCTTACAAATTAAATCACATCATTTCAACACGATGTAAATTGTTGTTAGCTTCTCTCGAGAAGGATCAAGACATCTGAAACTTTATTTAGGACATGGTGGTTTCTCATAATTTTAATAAATCTGCACACCCTGGGTCATTTTGATCAATATATAGACAAATAAACAGCCGTGTTACAATTTCATAAAAGACGATAGTGAATTCCTCCGTGGGGATGCGAATTCCGTTTTTTTTTGTTTGTTTTAACCGACTGAGCTTCTTAATTCTCTTGATCTCATTATTCATATTCTCACAGTTAATGGATGATCTAATTTGCTGACTGATCATATATAGACCGTGAGTTCATATCCAAACGAAACACTTTTTAACACTTATCTGTCAAAATTGTTACTTGTATGTGAGAAATAGGGGCGCAGACATTGATGTTTATTTTGGTTGCAACACTAACATTTCAAACTAATCATAAGCCGGGGACAACCTCGTGCATTACCTCAGTTAACTTTTACATATATCATAACAGAAAATAAATACCACTGGCGATGAAATTGTGTTATCCTCGCACGTAATAGGAGACATGTTTCAAGTTCTAAGTGGAAATAAATAGTTTTACTGGGGGTTGTTGTGATGCAGTATATCTGTTCTTGACATTAGCATCTTTTTTTCCTGACTTTTTTCTCAGTTTGCATGCATATGAGCGATATGGACAGTGTGGCGATAAAAGCAAAAATCTTAACTAGTGTCTCGAATTAGTCCCAAGAATGCCGCAAACAAAAAAAAAGAGAGGAACATATAACAGTTTAGGCTTCAAAAAAGTAAGAATGCATCATCTGTTAGATATTAACGAGAAAGTTTTTTTTAATATTACAAACTACGGTACTACGTAAAAATAGGCCTGGAAAAAGAAATTCGCCTTGACGCACCTCATAATAACTGGCACCGACATTCAGAAACAGCTGATTGCAAACAAATACTACATGTATATACATATATTGACAGGAAGTCAATGCTTTCATTTTACGTTGACAAAGCGAAATTAGATCGTGAAAAATTTTACCATTTTAAACTATTAAACCTACTATTATTTACAAGAATACGAAGGAAATGGCTATATTGATAGACCTCCTTCAGTGTTCGTTTATAAATAATTGGGTGAAGTAGCATGAATGGCGGCGAAGATAGATAAACATGATAAGCCTGTAAAAATATTATGATTTCTCTCCGAATCCTAACACAGGCTATCAAGAGCTGTGAATGTAATAAGAATCTAAGCTTTGGCATGCTGTATTCCACAAGCTGTGCCACGGCCTATTAGCCCTGGATTGAACTAGGAATAAGTATCTTGACGCTGGCGAAAAAACACTTCTATACACCAATACAGTGGGTAGTCTTAAAGTACGCGATTAACGCTCCGAGGCTGCAACGCCACTGCTATGCAGAAAATTCAAGATGTAAGGGAACTACTTCGTTTTAAAATCTGCAGCTATGCAAGAAGTTCTTTAAGGCTTATTTTTGGACAGTGGAACTGCAGACGGGTGTTTTATACCCTCGGCAAGCTAACCATTCCAGACCAGTTTACTCTAAAAATGTTTACTTAAAGAGCGAGTGTTACACAAGCTATACACAGGTTTTTTCTTAGTTTGTCCCAATTTTGGCTACTAGTTCTGGGAAGTTTTGATTCAACGGCTAGCACAAGTGCGGAATTTAAATCTGATATATATAAGTTTTGTTTGGTGAATCTGGAGCCGCTTTATAACGCTCAAATGTGAAAGACACATGAACAGGGAGAAAACGACAATTCATTGAAAATAGATCAGTTTAAAGCTATACAATAGGGATTCGAGCCGCAATGGGTGTGCTTATATACTACAGACCCATACAGAGAATAATGAATCTACCAAGATACTGCATACGTTTGAAAGGCTGAAATAATCCGAATCCACAATAATGGAAGGAATACGTGTTTCATGCGCTAATGTTTTGTTTATTGTTTTGTATTTTATGAACGTGGAGGGACAGTACTATTGGCCTTCTGTCCAAAGAACGTTCAGTGACAGAAATCTAGGGTTCCTACCGGAGAAATGTCCTATCTCGTGTAGATGTTCCAAAATTCGACCCGGACACGAACTCTTACGTCGGTGGCAGGAACTCAAGTCACCAGAGGATGTACAAATTCTTGAGAACGCCATCGAACAAGGTCATCGGTTCAGAAGAGACTTTAGTTCTGGTCCCAAGGCGACTCTCACTGGCAGAGACATGATGTGTATGGGGCTCCGAGAAATGCCTTCATCAATACCAACAGGTTTGTAGCAAACTCATGTTGTATACATGTCATAATAAACAGTCACTGAGACCTACTCAATGGCGATAACTAATTCTATCGAACAAAATTGAGTAACCTTGTAAAACACGTAGATTATAGCCTTCATAAAGACGACAAATTGCAGCATGTGTATATATGATTAGCATAATGCTTAAGAGCGGTCTAATCATAATGTCCGGCTTTCTCCGAAGCACCTTCTCGAATGGCGAAAAGAGGCAGTGCTGTTTGGGGATGGCGACAGTAAAGTTGAACATTTTGTTTATTTGTCCACTATTTGTGAGGCTTGTGGTCGTCTTGTGTCGCCAGTGGTTTGTGAGAGTGGTTTCCTTCTCTTAACGCTTCACTTTATATGAAATCGACCCAAACACGAAATGAGGTGACACATATCAATCTCAATCCGATTAAAACCACCGATTAACTAGCCCCCGGATATTTTCTTATGGTAGTTACATCTCAAATAATCCTATAATAAACAACGTTTAACACAAAAATTATTCAACGATTAAAGAAGTTCGGTACAGTTGGTTTTATCAGAGGTACTTGTCAAATTAGAAGACACAGTGAGTCAGCGAAAATTATCGGAGTGACATTACCAAGTTTTGTGGAACGACTCTGTTGTTGGTCATTCTAGACCGACCAAGCGACGTCAATTGGTGTAGGACGAAAACAAAATGGACCGGGATTAAAATCTGATTTAAATCAAATTGTGTCAGTCTCGATTAAAGCTTGAAAACTTAATTAAAGAACCCTGACCATTAGTCTTTTCTGTGTTGCCCAAAAGCCTACACCTTGTGTATTTTGGAGTTTTTTGTACACATATACGGCAACAGAAAATACTCGAAAAGAAACTTTGAAAATTTGAAAATAGACAACATGCTCAGAAAATATTCCCCAAAACTTCATCTGTACATCTGCACATTCATTTTATTCAGGGTAGGTAGGTCTGAGCCTTATAGATCCCTCTTTAGTAAGAATGCATTAGCCTCACAACTCTCTCTGATAGAAATTCGAAGTACATGAGCCTCACAAATCTATCAGGTATATATGTACGAGAAATTTCTCTGATAAATATATTTTGAATAAACGAAGAGAGAAAAATTTGCTTGCCTCTCTATGTATATATGAGCCTCGGTGATCTACCTGGTAGATATTCAAAGTGAACGAGCCTCTGTGATCCATCTGATAGATAAACATTTATTTAACAAGTAGGTTAATCTTTGTCTGCCTTCATGCCTTTGGTGGAAGCAGTAGGTTAAAAATTTATGTTGATTAAATAACTACGAGCATAAACTTGCTTGGTTGGAGCTGCAGAAAGTTAAAACTCTGCTGTGCTGTAAAACTTCCTTGCAAAATGCAAGAATGTTCTTTGATGCCGCAGGACGGTCTTAACAGATGTCCGAACTAAGTGCACGATTAATCTCTTTATCTTCTATCAGAATTGACATGCCATATGCTAGTCGTTCAGCCAATGATCCCTTGAAGCAAGTTATTGCAGAATTATTGATAGTGGGAACTTGTGAAGCCAAAAATTAATGTATACTGACTCTAATTAACCATGGACGATTTCCATTAAGTGACAAGCAGTCACGACTAGCCATACGGACATTTGAGTCAAATGTCCGATGGGCTTGGTCTCGGGCTAAAAGTGGACTGAGGCGGGTGGACTGGGTCAGGATCAGCCACGAGTTAATGTATAATGGACTCGAATGGATGGTGTTTTTGGCTCGAGTCGGTTTAAACATCCATGCCAATCTGTACTGGCGATCAGAGCTATTTGTATTCATTCGGAAAAATATATGTCAAAATCACATTTTAAGACAGCAATCTTGCCTTCTTCAGTGCTGTATACACTTGCACTGTTACACTGTGTCTTTCAAAGTAACATTCTTTCTCACAAAGAATCGTCTCAAGAACACTGTAATGTGTGTATGTGTGCTTTATGTTGTTGTTTTTGTTGTTTGTTGTTGTTTGTTTGTTTGTTTGTTTGTTTGTTTTTTATCCTCTTTTTTTTTGGGGGGGGGGGGGG
>JAQQZZ010073632.1:0-38876 GCA_030265115.1 Mopalia vespertina
ACCAGCATGTCAATCGATTCGTTTGACGTATGGAGTAAGACGCAAGTATGACGCGTCCTGTTAAAGACGCGGCTTGTCGGCTGGTAAGACGCAAGTTTTTGCCGTATAAGACGCATGTAGGACGCATTTAATCCGCAAATTTGAAGCCTACACTCCGCGGAAAAAGGGAAGTTAGCTTCTGGCAGTACTGTACCAGTAGTGAGTCTCTGTAACTCAGTCAGTTGGAGTGTTAGCCAAAGGCACCAGTTGTGAATCTCTGTAACTCAGTCAAGTGGAGTGTTAGCCCTGTTAGCCAATGATACCAGTAGTGAGTCTCTGTAACTCAGTCAGGTGGAGTGTTAGCCCTGTTAGCCAAAGACACCAGTTGTGAGTCTCTGTAACTCAGTCAGGTGGAGTGTTACCCCTATAAGCCAAAGATACCAGTAGTGAGTCTCTGTAACTCAGTCAGGTGGAGTGTTACCCCTTTTAGCCAAAGACACCAGTTGTGAGTCTCTGTATTAACTCAGTCAGGTGGAGTGTTAGCCAAAGACACCAGTTGTGAGTCTCTGTAATTCAGTCAGGTAGAGTGTCAGCCAAAGATACCAGGATCAATCCACACTGGAGACAGGCACAGATTTCTTTTTCAACATATGTACAAATAAAATATAAACGTTATTATCTTTAACACCCATGGGATTTATGGAATACCCCACTGACACTCAGTGTCAGTTTTATTGCATTGTAGGTACATGAGCAGGCCTGTGCTGTTGGGGAGAACGGTTAGAACGGGGTTCCCCCATGGTTATGCAAACTTAATTTAGGAGGACCTACTTATAGGTTTCCAAAATTGTGTGCAGTCTTTGCCCTATTTTTCATCAAGGCATATTTATGTATTTAAAAAATCAGCAAACCAGGGGAAAATGCAAATGTTAGGTTACCTGACAAAATTTTAGAGGACCGATTTTTAGGTTTTGCCGGAAAAGATTACAGCACAGGCCTGCAACCCATCTATCATATCTAATGCTGGAGCAGGTACAGTAATTAAGAATGTGCACAATAATTGTTAAAGCCTTGTTGTTAATTCAGATAAAAATGTGTTTAAATTCCAAGTATATGCATGTACCGATGACGCAAATACTGATCCAAGAGATTGACCAAAAGTCAAAAACAGCTCCTTTTTTTCTTACACTGTAACAATTCTCTACACAGATAAACTGTGTTACTGTAAACGTCACCGGATCCTATTTCAGTAAAAAATCGCAGGCTGAATCTTAATACAAAATACACATCATACTGTAAATATCTTAACAAAGACCTTGAAGAATAATAGCTTGTTTGTTTGATAGGTGTTTTGTGTCATGATTAATGTTATTTCAGTCATAGAAGACATGGTGACTACAAGCTTTCTCTCCTCAAAGATCTGAGAGACCCTGGGCAAAAGGAAACGCTCTCCAACCGATAGTGCAAGTGAAAGGGAAATGGCTGAGCTTGAATTTCTGTTATCACAATCAATCAATTATTCAGGAATATTTAATTTAATGATTGACGATACAAGTTGAAATAACACAACCTTTCAATCCTATTGCCAATTCTGTATCTTCCTAACAGAAGCTGGAATAAATTCAAGATGGTGTGGGCAAATCCATTCAGTAGCATTCCTCTCTATACACATATTTCAAGAGGGATTTATTGAATCATTTTCAGGACTTCATTCTTTTAGTTTTCAATTTTTGTGACAAAAATTCTGAATTGAAGTGTTTGTCTGATTGATTGGTATTAACTTTCCTACTCAGGGCTATTTCACTTATATGAAGATTTTCCACTTCACACTGTCCTTGCCTAATGACCATGAGAAACCAGGAAGAAACCTCGTAAAGCCACCACCGCGATTGCCGAAGCCTTATCGTGCGACTCACTCATATACCAGATGGTCGACAGATGGACTCAATCCCTTGAACTGAATTGAAATGTAAGAAGGTTTGTAGTTTAAAAATTCTGAAAACTGTTTGATATAGATGTTTAGAAGTTCCTGTATGATAAAGTTTGTCACCATTGGAGACGTATATGCGTCATCAGAAAAACTAGTCAACGGAGACTACTACTGTACCAGTAATCCAGAGGTGAGCTCATCAAAAAACAACTAAAACAAATTAAGTTTAGCGTATCTTAATTTCAGGTAGCTTTCAGGTACTTTCCAAACCACCTGTCACTGATTACCTGAACAGATATCATTTATCAGGGTTCATACAGAACTAGAGTCATGAAATTCCAGGAGTTCTCAAGGATTTTTTCCAGGAGGATTTTAATATTATAATTAAATGAACTATTTTAAAAATTTGTCAAAAATTTTCCAGATCAGAACAAAAGAAAAGAAAACATGTCAAGCGTAATTTACGTGATTTTGTACAAAACCCCAAAATCAATCACCACTGAAGTTCTGTTTTCACATGTATAATCACATGTGAACATTTATACTGAATTTCCAGGATATTTCAAGGAACAAAAATGGTTTTCCAGGAAATTCTAATACTGGAAAACTGAATTTAATTTTTTGAAGGAATTTCCAGGAGTTTCAAGGACTGTATGAACCCTGTTTATTTACTTGTTACGTTTGGCAATAAACGTCAAATTTTCTGTATTTGTTTGAGTTGATTTTTGACAAACTGTCCAGAGAGAATACAGTGATAATATTCTTTTAAGTAAAATAGATTTGGCACTACATAGACAGACAGACAACAACAGGAAATAAAAACACATTCATCAAGCAACGACTATTAAGAGAGACAATATTAGGTAAATAATGAGAAAATGCAAAGGGAAGTAGAATAGAAGTCTAACGATACCTGTGGTACGATGCGTGAAATCTCGATGCAGGGGCGACGTGCTTATGGGTAAGGGTGAGGTGTCACTTCTTTGAATGGCTGCCAAAGCTGTACCAGCCGACCCATAATCCGCCCCAAAATAGGCAGCATTCGCAACATGCCGATCAGCCGTGGCTTGGGCAGGCAAGTAGCTATAACCAGGGAAGCCTAGTAGTAAAAGATGGGACAGCTAATTTAGCCCAGTTATTTCCCCTTGTAGGAAGAATTCAGTTTTAACCAAGCAGCAATGATTTTTTGCTGGTTTACATTACACTTTCAATTTAGAATGGTTGAATATCTATCAATATTATACTTTGGGTTTTGATAAAAAAATACAAAAATTTAAAGCAAACTAAACCTTTGATTAGGTTTCAAAGGAAATGATTTTTATCCAAAATATTTCCTGCTGCTTGGTTTTTTCCTCAGACATTTTTGTAGAACGTCCCTTTACAAATTCTTTTTGCTTCCCTGGTTGATGCATTGTGGGATAGTAATGGAAGTCACACGGCACACTTTTCTACATGCTACATAAATATATGTACAGTAAACTACTTATTACAACTAGAAACTCAAACTACTTTGCCATTATTTTTTTAAAAATACTTTGCTACATGTAGTTACAAGAGAGGTTAATATGAAACAGAAATTTTGACAGAATGACATACTAATAAATTATTCTACATTGATCAAGTCTAAGAGGTTACACTTTAAAAAAGAAAATCATAAAACATACAATACTAAGTAGAAGAAAAACATTAAAGTTTTTTGATTTTGGAAATTTGAAAGAAATTATAACAGTGATACAGCTATAATCACGAATCAAACCATGCACTATAAAAATACAGGTTAAGAGATTCTACAAAAATATTTATTGATCTACTCTCTACAAGCAAGACAAGAAAGTGTGCGTTGTGATTTTGGCCACGCCATGCAATTTACCAAGAAATCTCTCAAAAAGTTTGTAAAGGAATTCGTTTCAGCCAGAATTGGAAACAAAAAAATAACCATACAAGAACAAGAAAGGCATACATATAATGAAAATTAACAACAAACTTGACCCAAATATCAAATTACACTACACAATATCAAATATTATTAATTGATTGTGTCCATGGTGTTATTTCCTGGAAAACATACAGGCCAAGCAGCTTTGAAAAGAACCTGACAGCAGCAGAGTTCTAATTTCACAACGATCTAGTGTTGTTCAGAAGACAACATTGCCAATTCATACCAACTTATTTGTCTATAATTTATAGGTGAATGACCATTGGATGAAAATCTGAACAAGTGGACAATTGAATGAAAATCTGAACAGGTGGACAATTTGATGAAAATCTGAACAGGTGGACAATTTGATGAAAACCTGAACAGGTAGACAATTTGATGAAACCTGAACAGGTGGATATTGAAGTAGAGACAATCAATTAATACAAATATTATTTATTAATGATTTTTGTTTAGTCTTGCCATTGGCCCTCTTGACATTGTATAAGCCAGAAGACTTTGGCTCCAGGCTTACAATTCACTACTTAGTCCAATTATAAGTATAAACAAAAAATCTTTAATGAATAATATCATTTACAGTTTACAATATTATTGGATAAAATTTCAATGTTTGTTTCGCCCAGTTTATAATGAAAAGGTTACTTTCAATTTAGTGATGTAAATTGTTTGGTTTTGTAAGAAAATACATTTTATTTACACACAGGAATGAAAGATCCATGTCCACAGGTGCTGTATGATGTATGATGATCAATATTAATATAGCTACTCTGCAACCAGTTAATCATAAGCAAAACTACCATCTAATTGTCAAAAATCTGGAGGGGTCAATAAGCAGTGTTCTCACAACAGGAGCAGAGGCTTGTTAACAAAGAAAAACCAAAGAAACATTGAGATTAAAAAACCCAATAAGCACCAATTAAAGCCCCGAGGCAATACAGGATGGGGAGCAACAATATAGCCAATGTTGCCATGGTTACCAGCACTCGGGGGTTGCCATGGAAATTTAAAAAAAAAAAAGATGGCTTCTCAACAAGTTCATGACACTCTCCAAAATAGGTTTCTCAGTGAGGATGGGGACAATGTACTGGTGGGACAGGTATCCGATATATTGACTAAACAAGACAATGCACCCTGATGATACACACGCAGCAACAAACAGTGATTATGAATTAGTAGAGGGAACACACAGAAAATACAGTAGATTATAAGAACACACCACCCCAATATAGGAAAGAGAATATCCCAGTGCTGCTATATGTACTTTAGTAAAAGTCAAAATCACCGGTGAAGCAAAAAAGCACAAGTAAAAGATGATAAAGAAGTTGACAAACTACACTAGGAAATCACGGCTTCGGAGGAACGGTAGCTTACCCGGTGAGGCTTGCGTTAGCGCCGTGAAGGGCCTTGTACTAGCCCTGCCGCGAGTGGACGACCTAGCTACACCTGGAGTAGGACCGAAGGATGAACCAATGCCTGTGTAGACAGACAGTTACACGTTTAGCCAGCTAGTATCATAGGAAAACACTTACTAGCAGTACCACTACCCTATAACATGGCATTTTGTTCGAAGAATTTGTGTCAAATTTTAAACTAAAGTCACACATTAAATGTAACTAAAACATTTTAATGATCAGGTTTATATTACATTTTATCCTGATTGATCCATGGGTTCAATAATGTATTTATGGAGTTTTCTTTGCTTTTTTTTTCAAGCAACTGATGAAAACGATCCAATCTATACATTTTTTCTGAGGTGAAATTTACATTTAAGCGAGATGCCATCATGCAGCAGCCTGAGAATATACGATTAATGGTATCAGGCTTAAAATATTCACTAAATTTTTTTCAGGACAGGAATTTTTAAACAATTTGACCTCTGACAATTTCTTCGAATAAGAAGGTCATGTTTAAAATCTTAGTTCAAATACTTTACAATACAAGTGTAAATTAAACTAAGATTGAAAGTCTTTAATAAAAACTGCGTAAAAAAGAAGATAAACAGAAAATCACACACAAACAGACAAAATCCCTAATTACTATGGCAAGGAAGTTAGTTAATAAACAAGCTGTGAAATGCATTGTGGGAAATCAAATAGCTGCGGGAAGAAACATTCCAAAAATTGACAAAATTAGTGCAAATCTGACTACACATTTAGAAAAACACTACAGGATACATTCTACTTTTTGTTCTCTCTTTTTTAATATTCTATGAAGGGGGTCATCTTGACCTGCCTTCCATCTACCCCGTGTTTACTAAGCATAAAAAGCCAAGCCCTATAAAGTAGAATTCAGAGAAGCCATATTAAAGCTTGGATAATTAGAACTTTATTCAGAAGTTTTATATAGAAAAAACAGCTCGAGTTCAGCACAATGCATTCACAGTATTCAATAATGGTACAGATTGTTAAGCAAAAAGAACAATATCTGTTTAGAAAAATGACACTATATCCAGAGCCATTATTGTTTTACAGTTAATAATGTAATTACCAGTAAACAGAAGCTTCGATGTAATACAACAGAGGCACACAGAAATTAATTGTAGCACTATTAAATGACCAATAGGCCTAGTGTAGCAGTCACTGGTCATTTTCTCTTCGGGAAATGGTTATGTGTTTGACTCCCTCTGAAATGTGCCTTGCTGAATACTTGTACGCGTCACAATTATATAATTTTGCATAAAAACTCATAGCAACGAATAACACCAACTATGAACACTTAACACTTGTTGATGTAGAGTGCCATTAGCAGCAATCAAGCCTAAAAGCAGTACTTATTATTACAAGCATACCCTCTTTCAAGCTTAAAAGGAATTTTTTTTAGAGCTATTTTTTTATGATTTACAAACATGTTGGCACAAAGTCCAGAAGGATAATATGTGACGTAAAATACAATAAAAACAGCACCACAGTAACCTCCCTTGGCACCACAAACTCAAAACTATAGCAATAACCCTTAATAAACCTGATAAATCCACCACACACATGCCGAGTAATTAATTCATTAATTGATTAATCACCAACTTAACAGATAAAATTAAATTCCATCCGCTGAATTAACTGTTCATAATTTGCTATAACAAGATTAATGTTTGAATGTATATTGTGCAGTTGTGAACATGTGGTACATGTGTTGCGTTGTCTTTATGTTTGCCTGCGTAACTTAGGACATTTCTTACACTGGTATTTAATTCATTTTTGGATTCTTTGTACTTCTACATGTATTTGCTTGCTATTACACTCGTCTGTTTATACATGTATTTGATTGCTATTACACTCGTCTGTTTCTACATGTATTCTTAAAAATTTCAATTCAGACTTTTACATAAACTTCTTTCATGAAAAAAATATAACTGTACCCTTTGATAAGCTCTACTTTTAAAAATGATTCTTTCTTAGTTTTAAAGGTTTCCAATTGCAATCTTTGAAAAGGGCCGGACTCAAGAGTCCTATGATGCTCAAATTTGATTTTCAGTAATTTCTGGATCTATGTTTTACAAATCCAGTTTTTCATGGGGGTGTGTTTAGCTATGGTTATTTTACTGTAATATAAAATGTTAAAATATCTTTGGTGAAAATAATGTTAAGTATAGTATTGTTCACATATTATCGCTTAATGAATATGTATTGCCAATTTATTTATTGTGAAAAACACATATAAATGTTGCATTGGACAAAGTGAAAGGCAAATACGTTTGGTGCATTGTTTATACATGTAATGATTTTATGTGTGAACAAGGAATGAGGGATTTTAAATATAGCAACAATATTTTTCATATGGTTGGTAAAATAGCATAAGACATATTTGTGATCAAAGTTTGGTTTCTTCACATTTTAAAATTCATATCGTAAATTAATTGTCATAATATATCGAAGAAAATTATTTAAAAAATGAAAAGTTCTGATGTGTTAACTTCTAATCTTTAAAATTAAATCTATGATTTATTAATTACTTTGCCATGTGTTGATAAAAAAATCTTTCAATTATTTACTTTTGAAATTAGCATGCTTGTGGTGTATTTAACCACAAGTTAGTTAAAATAACTAGGTAGCTAAGTTTTGCGATCAGAATAAATTACTTGACAGTTAACTAAGTAAATAAAATTAATTAATGTGCAAATAAAGTTGTTTATTAGCTGGTTTAGTAAATTAGTATATGTCTAAATCATTTATAGTATAGTTGATAAATGAAATAGTTTTCTGGAATATATACACGCAATGAAGGGTTCAATGAGGTAGGTATAGAAAAATGTTGTATTTTTTTCTGTAAGTGTAAATAAAGAGTTAAAGTATGTTTTAAGATTTGGCCTTGTTGGTACCATTGCTTTGGTTGACTATAAGTTGAATTTTATTTATACACTATTGTCTGGTGGAACGTGGGGTATGCATGTCTGTCCACAAAGAACAGGATATTTACAAAAGCAGAATGGTTGGAGAGATTTTTAGAAGATTAAAAAAAAACTTTCACAATGTCTGAGAGAAAATAGTAAGAATGAATATTATCCAAAATGAATGACAAAAAATTGTGAAAATAAATTAAACACAATTTGTGTAGGCCTATGTATTTATCACAAGTTTTTGGGACCCATAGAAAAAAAATTAGGGATAATTTTTTTGACAATTTCTTTTTTAGAAGTTGGTTCATGCAGTTAAACATCATTATAGATATTGTCTAAAAATGGTCTAATAACTTATTTCACAATCAGAGTAGATTTTTAAAAGCACTTGTTCTGTAAAATCAATCCAGTAAGCTCCAATGCTACAGTTGTATACATTTGTGTAATTATTTAGAATAAATTAAATCAAAATGCTTTCCTTCCAAATTAAGTCATATAAAGCACTTCAAAGGCACTATCCAAATATACTTTCAACAAATAACTCTCCACATTTGTGACATCCGTATAAAGTTTGCTAGAGCTATATGAAATGAAATATCGACTCTATTGAAATGGCTTGGCCTATTTAATGACAAACTTGTCAAAAGTCGTACAATGGAACCACCAAAAGCCACTCAAAAACATTTCTGTTGTGGTATTTTATCCTTTGGCACAGTGTTTTCTGATATGTAAACCCTCATGGGTACAGTTGTACACAGACAGAAAAAATATCAAAACAGTTCTCTGTGCATATTTCATATTAACAATGTAATATAGGATATAGCATAAACAGTTATTTCCATAAAACATATCTTATTAAATAAAATTATTTCATGATAATCAATAAATAAGATACAAATAAAAGTACATTTTCAAAATGTACAAGATTCAAAAAAGTCTATCCATTCGTGTAAAATAAATAACTTCCTTACAATTTGGTAACCAACCCACAAATGGTTATAAACACCATCCACCCAATATGTTACATGATATAACAGGACTTCTCCGCACAGAACAACAACAACAATAAACACAGAGTTGGCCAATCAACTTCAAGTTTACATATGGTACTTGCCACTGACCAATGGCTGTATTCGTAAGAACAACTGGTCAAAGGTTAGAGGCCAACAGAGGTTGCGATATTAGTTAAATCACATGGCAGAATGTGATTGGTTAATACCCTAGGTGCCCTGCCTCTGGATACCAACAAGCTAATTGTAAGAGGTCCATACCTGGATAATAATACGAAAAGCCAGCTGTGTGGAACCCACGACCGTAGGCAGGATATGCAGCTGCCGGGAACCCAGCGGGAAAGAACCCTGAAAGTGCCGAGGCTGTAGTAAAAAAAGGGAAGAAGAACATATTAAATTAAATTAACTAATTAAATAAGGAGACAAATGATGCTTAGTTCAAGAACTTTATCATGTAATATTTCAGGATTTTAAACTAGATGAATATATATGTAATGACATATGAAATGATTAGAAGAAAAAAACAAGTACATGTACACACATTTGACTTTAACACAATTTGTAAATGAGCTGAAAGCAAAAAATGAACATGTTTGTACATGTATATATCATAAGCAATCCAAAACTGTTTTCACAGTTGGGTAAGACAACATGCAGTTGGGAGAAAGCATGGAGTACTTTACACAGATGTGTTATGGGTTGAGTTTGAAACATGCGTCAATAATGAGGAAGATTGTTAGTGCTGGCATAAAGAGGAATGTATCTACAGTAGAGTTAGTATCATTACAACAACAGTCAATCTACAGGTGTCAAGAAACACAAGCTAGAGAAGAAATCAGAAGAGAATCCAGGGGTTTCGAAATTTCACAATTTACTTAAAAGCACATGATATTAGGGACTCAGTTTTTGTTTATAACAAATTTATTTACAATGATAAACAATTTTAGCTATACGTTTATCTCTTTTTAATATTTACTGGATATTTCATAATCAAAATGCAAATTAACATGAGAATTAATCTGCTTGACAGACTTGAACATTTCTGTGTGGGATAACAAGTTAGCTCATTTTCTTTAATGAATATTCAATAACTTCAATTTTTGTTGAGCTGGACATGTTATCAAGCAAGGTCAATAATATCTTAATTAAACATCAATTTATATGTAGTTAGATTAAAATATAAATATAGAATGCATTGAAAGAAATTTATTCAAGCAATTGTTCCGACTTGTGTACATTTAGAGTATGGTCTAGAATACCAGTGTTTGTATGCATCGCTATCCTGGGAGACAGTTATATGAACACACTGAAAAAAATCTAACGTCTTGTGACTTGCATGGTTGTTTCAATAACATTACAGTATACATGTGTGTCTTTTTCCATATGAATAGGTTATTCATAAAATATGAAGAATTTTGTTAGCATGGAAATTCCCATAAAATGTTGTTGTTTACAACATGTCTGACATCAATATTAGCCCTGTTCTCACTTGAAGAAGCAAAAAAGCTATAAACAAGTCAACTTCAAAATGTCCTTAGAATATCTGCAGATATATTCCAGGGACCAGACTTTAAATTTTGTTCCAAAGCACTCTTTCAAGGGGCATAACTTCTGTTGAAAAATGGCAATACATTGCTACAGGTCATCAGTTTTGATATTTACAGAACTGAGAAAGCAGATAGCATGATTGTTAAACCCACTTTTTTTATTGGGTTGAAATTCAGAAACAATCTAAGAACTGCATCTGTAACACTGGCCTGACATGTTGCATGTTATGAAAATACAGGGAGCATCTGCCTGAACACAAAGTTACCTTAAAAATAAGTGAAACCATTGAACAAGGTTATTTTGCTGCAATTTGGATGGGAATGTATCAAGTAAAAGAATTCAAACTTTAAATGCCAATCTTGCCAAATGACATGTTTTTTAGACAAAATTTATGAGAATGAGAGAAATAGTTGACCTGCATGCCTATGAATAAAATTTGACTTTATAATATGTGGAAATCATGACAGAATTTCCATGGGACATTGAAATGGACATCATATTTCATCGCAAAAAGACATGCTGAGGTGATTTATGAAGCCAGTGGTATTCTTGGATAACCTTTAAATCTTTAGTGACAGAAATAGAAGAAGTATAATACTTTGATCGAGGCAGAGTTAATTTGCATAATTTTGCGGGATCATGGGAAAGTTAAAGACATTTCATCTGCGGAGTGACCTGTGTCAGTTAGCAGCCCTATTTGGCGAAGGTTTTTCGGAAATATGGATTGATCGTACTGTCATATCTTTCTTTCACGCTGGTCAGGCCTGCGTCCACTAAATCGAATGATGTTTGTGTTGTCATGGTAACCAATTCAAATAAATCCTTGGGTTATCTTGGAGAAGAAAAGTAATTGAACCTTGGTCTCCCAAATGAAAGTTAAGGACATGCCTTTTTCTCGCCACTCATCAGATATGTGTTTGTAGGTTAAATATACATATATGCAAGGCAGGGTTTGGATTCTATCTTGCCTTCATCTCCCACCGCCAAACTAAGCTTAGACTAAGATCTATGTAAAGAAATTCTAGTTTCTTGTTGATTCCTTTGCTTAGTCTGGCCAAAACTCTGAAAGCATTTCCTTCCAAGATATCCCAAATAAGCCAGTGTGACAGACCAATTAGTTAAGAGGCTTTGACTGGTTACACAACAGGAATCCAGTCCATGCATATCAGTAGGGAATCACATGCATCCGGGTAATTACATACCACAACACATGCTCTTTGTGGGGAAAAAAACAAACAAATTTGTATGCAATTAGTGATTAGCCCAAGGGAACTCAATCTGTGTACTATGGTGTTTCTCAAACTAATAAAGAACTCAATTCTATCATTAAAAGAGCATTTTATTAATAGTCGTTTGGCAATTGCTCAACAAAATTGTCATCCATAAGTCTATTGCGATAATTCAATAGATGGACTGCTTTAGTATGGTTTTGAACAGCAGACCTGCCTACTCTAGAAGAAATTTATGTGCAAAGACATTCCTTTTTAGGAGTATTTTCTTACCATTATGTATATTTTTGTGATAAAACATAGCATAGCATTTTAATTTCTGTGAGTATTTTAATAGCCTGTTGGTGTATTCAATATAAATTATGTGTACAAAATACTTCAGAATACACCGGGTAAGCAGGTTTGGAACAGTTGCAGTAGGTGCTGTAACCTAATATATGAATTGAGGGTTCAACAATTGTCAGTGTTCATTAAGGTCAATAACAGCCATGCACAGCATATAGGCAGTCCTGCAGCCGTAACTTCATGAACAGTTAAATACAGAAAGCTAGAAGAAAATAAAATGAAAACAACCGGACTTAATCTCATGCAAGGAAAAAAACTTTTAACATGCGCTCTTTTAAATGTTCCACAAACAAATTTTAATCAAGAACAGCTTATCAGAAAAAGAACTTCGCTAAATTGTAAAGGTTTAATCAAAACGTGTCATTTAGGTGAAATAACGGAATCTCACTTTTTTGGCAATGTAGCAGACTGGAGAGAGGGTTTAAAATGTTTCTTAAATCACTGCACATGGACTAGTTATCCGTAATCCACATAATGGAAGCTTAAAATCTCATGCTCAAATGATAAATAATTAGAACATGAAAGTACCTGCATAAGTACCCAGCTAATAGTCTCTTTACTTCTGGTAATGCCCAAAACTACACTCATTTTTTGTGTGTAGGATTCTTGCAAAACAGACTTTTTAGGGGTTGATTTGAATTGAAGGATTTCGTGTATTTGACGTTAATGCGTGCATCATGTTTTAACCCTTTCATTCCAGCCAATCGATTTTGAGAAGATCACATCAATTTTACATAATGCTTTGTTACGTGAAATGCCAAGGAGCATGCAGTTAGTGGAAATAAAACACATGATTAAGCACATAAAATTAAGCAAAGTTAAAAAGAGGAGCGTTAAAGCGGAATTAAGCTGTGCATGAAAAAGGCAGCGAGGTTAGTTTAAAGTGAAATGATGATGACAACTGGTACAGCCGTTAACATGCATTTAGGCAATAAAAGTGTCAAGCTCAAATTCACACATGCACACATTTGGGAGAAAATGTTTTGAGGTAAAAAAGACATGTTGAGGCATAGGAGATTCATGATTACCAAAGCGAACAGATAGTCAGTACATAGGCCCAGAAAAATACAATTTGGTCAATTTGACGAAACTGAAATAATTTAGCCGTCTTTGACGCCTTTTTTTCCAGATTGATGACTACTGGCACACACTATATATATATATATATATCAGCCTATTGACAAGCTGTCTGGTTCGCCATGGTAAGCATGCTGACCTAACACCGATGAGACAAGCAAAGTTTGGCCATTTTATCGGGGCGAGATATATGAACGAAGGGGATTCTCACTCCGCGGCCTGAAAGGTGAAACTTACAGAGCTCTGGCAGAATAAGATCGGACTGTAAATCCCAGACAAAGTCCCCTTCCTCCGTCACTATAGAATGATTAGAAAAAATGGATTCAGATTCAGTGAAAGGATGATCCTTAAGAAGCCAGTGTTTCCCAACATTTTCTTCTTCAATCAACAGATCAACCACATATTAACCAGGTAGTAATTGAGAGTAGAGGAAAAGATTTGATGGAATTACAAGTTTCATATCCTTAAAATTACTTGTTTCAGAGCATCTCCATTAGTTTGAGGCATTCTCGCCCTGGCAGCAGAAAAAAAAATATTCATGCATATTGACAGCCAATATCCTTCCGGGAAGATATTTTCTTAGTGACATTTTCCCCAAATTTATTAAACAGGATGACTGACAAGGTAGTTTGAAGGTACCCTTGTTGGGAATCACTGGATTCAGAAACAAAGATGCCCCAGATTAATGCCTATGATGTCATTCTATTTCCTATTCATTTTTGGCCTGCTTGTTGTTGTTGCTGCTGAAATCTTTGCTCAACCTTGAGTTTGTTTAAACTCAATATCAAAAGTGAAAATGGATATTTTTGTCCACTAAGATATATAAATTGCTCTTTGCTCTGCCATCTGGTAATGAAATTCAAAAAGCAAGGACATCTATAATGATAAATTTGGATTATGCGTGTCAACGGCAAAGAAGCATATGTGCTTTAAAGGTATGCAACTACTTTTAAGACAATTTTGCAATGGTGAAGAAAAACTAATGATTTTTCCGAAATGGAATACTAGATGTTAAAGAAACTACAGTACTTCTTTTTTACTTGAATAAAGACGGAATTGTGGAGGAAAACAGGAATTAGTAGGCCTAAGATATTGGTTAAATGAATAGAATTGATCTATCCTATTTTTGTCAAAGAGACGTGCGATGCACACCTCTTGGTAATTTTCGCTTGGATTGTGGGGTTTCTACAAGGTATCTAACGAGGCGTATGAGCAACAAAGTGACCTGTGAAGGAGGCGTTTTAAAGAGGTACAACAATACAGCTAGGGAGGTACAAAAAAACTGAGCGATTATTAAATAAATCAGACTAGAACGGTAGTTTCCAGCACCTGAAGATGTCTTCAACTCACATGCAGCATATAGATAGTCCTAGTTTTGTGCTCAACGGGACCAGATTCAACAAACATTGCACGACAAAATATGAACGCAGAGAAAATTGTCCTTTTTTTGACATTGTACCAGGTTTAACTTTTGATTGGTTGATCTGTGTTTAATATCACACTTTAAGGTATTTCACATATATGAGGGTGATGTGTTCCAAAGTCAAATAGCTTCACCAATACAACCATGAAATAGCACTGCTCTGTTGGAAAACTTATGTTCCTCCAGAGACAGTATGAAACATAATACTCTTTGGATTGTTTGATTGGGGTTTAACGCAGTAATTGAAGTTATTTCACTCACATGAAGACGTTATTACCCTTTGGCAAAGAGCCTTATATTCTGAACGATGGTAACAATGTTTGGATCATTAGCACATGAATCGTTTATCACTGATTCAGTGTCATTCATAGCCAAATCCTAATTTTTTCACAAATTTTTGAGTCGTGTAATGCTTCTTGAGACTGGTCCCCGATGCTTAGCTATATTTGGTGTCAAACGGTGTATACCAGTAGATAAAAAGATTTACCAACAAATACGGTAACTAGAAAACTCCGCGATAAAAAAGCCAACAGGCTGTCTAAACATAGCACTCCACTCACAGGACAAATTGCTAGCCCACAAACAATTTATAGAAAACAGCATCAACAACTTTACCATTGAAGAATTACTTCATCAAAAACAAGACTACTGAACAAATAGATGCCCAAATTCTACCACTAAAGTATATAGGGTCTTAAAAGCATGCAAAGTCTGTTGCCATGGAAATGGATGACAAAATGATCTTGATGAATTTGTACTGGTTGTGAGGCCTGCCACTCACCATAGGCACCTCTTGCAATGCCTCGTCCTCTTGCAATATTGGCGGCACTAAGCATAACTTCTTTGGGCTGGGCACGCTTGCATTCTACCTGTAAACATAATGAAAATGAAAAAAACAAACAAATAAATATTAAACTTGCAAATGCTTATTTTTTAAAATAGAAAGGTAAAAGTCAACATATTCTCCGATTTCTCATTATCTGAGAGCTGTCCAGTTTAACACCCGTGATTCAATCAATCCTCATTATCAGCCTAATAAAAAGCAATAAATTCTAAATAAAGAAACTTAATCAAACTTTAAGATGGATCTCGCAATGATCTTGATTTGAAATATATTATTGTGTTCAGGGTGATGCACTCTCGATGCAAATGCCAATAATCTGTATTTATTGGGTGTTCTTGATCTGGAAATTAATTTGAATAAGTGAAATTTTCCTGAGAGAAATGGCAATGGAAACAATTATTTCAATTGCTGCAATAAATCTTATGACTTTAGGGAAGACTTCAAAGCTTGGGTAGAGTCTGATATTTATGACGGATCTTTTTTAAAGGAATTGTAACACCTTGAGAAGAAGGGCCTTCTAAGTAGATGGGCAATTTTTCTTTGACATGGCTAATCAATTTATTTCAGGTTGCCAAGATTAATAACTCTATCTAAAGTTCTTTATTTATTTTATTCTTTTTTTTCTTGTGCCATTCCACATATCTGTCGGTAAATTGAGAGTGTAATATATCAGAATGGTAATGAACTGGCAACGGGTCACGAGGTACTGCAGCAATTTGCCGATGCTGAAAAGGATCCCGAACAACAAAGCCATTTTCCTCTTCTTGAAATGACAACTGTATTATGTCCTATGCAAAAGACTGATTACTATCGAGAGAAAAATGAAGCCAGAAGGAGCTTCTGAGAAAACACTTACTGGATGTTAATTAACTACGGTGGGCAATTAGCAAAGATCTAAGATAAATTGTAGAATGGCAAATTGGTTGATATAAGGCATCTCCTTAAATGTCCTCCATCTATTATGAATCAATAGAATGTCCAGGGGTATGAATATATCAGTGGTACAATCTTACTCAAGCCATCTCAACTTGTCTAACATATCAAGCATTCTCAGCTTATATAAGTAATGACAACATTTTACATTTCAGACTGATAAAGATCGATTGGTAATGTTGAATTAATTGTTTTTTTCCATGGGGGCTTCAAGACATTCTTTGTTTAACTCATATAATGGTAATAGGTGATTTTACCTGTAAAATCACTTGCCACACACATTGACAACACACAAGATACAGAAACCTAACATGAGACACAAGACACAGGTGAAGATTTACATAACAAAACACCATTAGACCATCCCTTAATCTTAACTGCACTTTATAAAAAAAATTGCAAGACAAAATTTATGTTGTTTTCTATTACCAGTTTGATCTACCCTTGTTTTAAAACCAATAAGGTTATTTTATTCACATGATGGTTTGCCAGCCCAATAGGCAGAGGAAATCCCCCGGAGCATCACTTGCAACAAGCAATACCATGATATATGTTCGGTTGGTTTGTGCATTTCCTTGATTGGGGTTTAACATCATATTTATAAGGTTATTTGAACCGATTTCACTCACATGACAGCATGTTCTCTATGATACATAGGATAATAACTGCTTAACTTCCTGTATGTATTGTGTAAATAGTAAGGTCTCGTGATACACATATTCTCTCAAACAATAATAGTTTTCTTTATGTTGACTGTCTTTAGGCAGAGCTCTTTGATCACATTGTTACTTGCTATTCACTATTTAGAATAACCCTGACTGAAACCCAACAAAACAGGCACTATTTCATTAGGATCAATTCTAAGCCAGGTCTTTCAGATTCTTGAACTTCAAATGACACATGTTCCGTCACGTAGATCCAATTAGATTAATTTTGATTTGTGGACTTTTAAGATGCATTGATTAGAATTGTTTTTAATGGTTTCATTAAAGATAAGAATGGCTTTATGTCTTTATCTCAGAACTTCAAGGTAAGAATGTACAAATGATGGATTTTTGGGGATTGCTGATTTTGATCATTTGTTTGATCAGGGTTAAAGCCAATACTTAAGGTTATTTCACTCACATGATGGCATGCATCCCAATGGGTTCCTGTATAAAGTCACACTGCCATTGAAAGCATTCAGAAACTCCCTCATCAAAATACATGTATATGAAAGTTGATAATTTTGTAAAAGTGAAATAGTGCTAAGGTCCTTACCATTTTGCCATTAATCTCATGGTAGTGAATATTACAGACTTCTTCCACAGTGTCTTCCACCTCAAATGTTACAAACCCAAAGCCTGTAAAGAGAAAAATAAGTAGATATAGGTTTAAAACATAATGATTTGTTACATTCAGTATCTCACCTACCAGGATCAATACAAGGGTTGATTAAAGTCAAGTCTATATGCCACTTAGACCCCAGGAAATTTAATATAAATATCCAATTTTACCCAAAGAAATTTAATTTCAAAATAGAGCAGATTAAATTTTAAAACAAAAATATTAAATTTTGTTACTCTAGGTTAGTTAGAAATCAATCAATCATTTGAAAGTTGTAGGTGTTACTTAAACCATCTGCACTCAATTGAGGAGTTCTGAATACTATACTAATTTTAATGGACATGTATTCAAATTTCCAAAACTTAAGTTAATATTATTGAATAGTTTATGAATCAAATGTCCAAGGAGCCTGCTACATAATGACATCAGAAAATTTAAAGGCTAGTAGGTTTGTACTATAATATATTTGTAAACTAGGAACCAGAACAAAAACAACAAAGCCATTGTATCTTTTTGTATATTCATAATAATGCAAGTACTGTACTAGCAAAAAAATAAAAATAAAATGTCTGAAGAGCAAATGATATAAGAGTTAGAGATACACACATGTATAACACAGGATTGTTTTCCCCTTGTCTTTGTTAAAACTACATGTACCACACTTCCCTCACTCGTGTGTTTACTATTATGCCAGTCTTCTTTCTTATACCTACATCTATTTAGAAACCTTCTCTTTTATAGAAATATACTCCTAGCCGAAAATGTTATTACAAATGAATACATATAGTTTTTTATTCATATAATTTTTGATGAAAACCTTTCCACACTCAGCCATGTCATATTATAACATTGTTCAATGAGAAGGCCAAAACATAACAGAAAGGTTCACACTCCATATGTGGTGTACTAAGTCAATCTGAGGTTTCAAGGCTGTGGCATACTCATGGGGCATAGTATCTATAGATGGACTGTTTTTGTTTATAAATAATTTTCTGTTAAATGTGTTGTAAAATGTTGATGAGAATAGGGCAATACTGATCAAGGCTTAACAGCTTCTATCAGCTCATATAGGCCTATCATCCCTATAATACCACTTAGTGGAAGCTTTATCAAAGGAGTTTTTCTTAAGAGAGCAATATTCCAATATAAACCCTTCGCTTCTGTTTCACATTCGATTTTTATACATCTATTCTCTGGTAACCATGGCAACTCTCCATGTAGGCTGAGAGAGTAGATTCCGACACACAATAGACAGTAGCGGACATGAGCGTAGGAGATCGCTTGCTTAAGTCCAAAATGTCTTATCGGGCCAATGTTTACAGCGGCTCTTGAAGAATTCAATCTTTGTATGGGCTTTGAACAAGGCTGACATTACCAAGGCAATTGACCCATCTACTACACATATCATCAGAATGCTGCCTCAAACACACTAAGAGGATCAACAAGAGTTATGTCCCTTACCCCAGCAATGTTAAGTGCTATACTATTTCCTCTTTAATAAATCTTATTAGAGACAGGACTGATAATCAACTCCCCCACTGCTGATACAAATGTACTTAGTGTAATGAAAAAGATTTTTTTTAGAAGAGGTCAGCCGTACCGACAGGAAATAGGTCAAAATACAATTATATTTGTTACGAAAGTTGCCTGAATAACACATACATGTATTAAGTAAAGGTTGATTCTTAAATTAAATCTTTTATTTCTTGGAAGATTCAAAACAGTCAAACTTCTTGACAATTTCTGAAAAAGGGTAATCAAAGCCCCTGCCGCTGTCCTGACAGTTTCAAACATGTGTTTAAACATGGTTTAAAATCCTGAATTATGTGTAAGTCATCTATGTAATGAACTATGTTTTTAATGCCACTGTTAACTGCTGTAGAAAAGCCGACATTGTATAGCGCTAGACGTTGATCACATGTATAGAGGCCTATAATGTCAGCCATGCTCAACTCAACATCTTTTTCATAGTGAAATGGTGAGGGTTTTTTTCCATTTGAATTGTACAGGCAATCCAATTAATGGTGAATAATGTTGCTATCTCAAATCAATCAGAGAAGGATTGTATTTCACTTGAATTTCTTCTATTCTTCCTTGTGAATCACTCTCTATAGGTTGTTAACCCTAAATTTGGAAACCTAAACCCTTGCCCGTTCCAACAGGAAATGAGAACTGACACTGAAGGCAGGAACTTGGAAGAGGCGCCCAAAGTGGCTTAATTATAGAAGAGTAAAGGGTGCTGCCAATAGTGTTACAATGTTTACATAAGATCGACAGACAAGCTCCTACTCGCCTTCAACAAATTTATCTCTGTTTCGGACCTTTTTTTGGCGTTCCATTAAAAACAATCCGCAGAGCACCATGAGTGCCATCAAATGCTGCTTTCATGTGTCGGAACTTCAAGCTGATGTTTTGATTTCCACAGTCTGATGAATTTTTAGATGCCAAGAAAAGTATGTGTTTGGAGTAGACAGATTTAGTTTAGAGGCTATAATTCCACCGACTGTTTATTCAATGATCCAAAAAGCTACAGCCATCATAGAAAGCTATTAACCCTTGAGCGCACATTTCATCTTTTCCATGTCATTTTTCCCAAGCAGCCCATATAGATTTAGCAGGGCTGACTTTGAAGTCTCACAACATTATGGTGCTATTTGCTCAGTGGATTTTGATGAGTTCTTCAGCATCTAGTGTTTTGTAAGGGGAACTGAGAATCAATGGGGGGCCAAACAAGTTTCAACAGATCATCAGAAAAAAAACAGGTGCCAGTAATACTGCGCTGACTATGTCTGGCGCTAGGAATCACCCCAGTTGTACTGTTTGCCTTTAACCAGACAAGTTTCTGCCTGGCCAAATTTTCCCTGACAAGATCAGATATGACCAGGGTGTCGTTTTCCAGGCAGATTCCTCATCTCAGAAAAGCCCACATTAAATCATTTCTAGCCGCTCTATCGTCCTGTTGACATAAGCAGATCATTACTTACACGTCAGCCTATCTTCACGCTCATTGACATTTGCATATCTATAAGGGACAACTATGGATTGGCCACAAGCAATCATAGAGAGTTAATACTCCCATGTACAAGAGATACTGCTATCATCAGAATACCACCAGCCATTTTCATCATATTATTCACCCAACCATAAATCTGTTCACAAATCATAAAGACTATCAACCATTTTGAATAAACAGGACAATATTCCAAATCACACTAAGAAGCCATCTCATCAGCTACATCTTTAATCAAATGTGTCCAAATGTTCCCAATAACTCAATAACAATCAATGAAACATTAATATGGCATGGCAAAGATTTTCAAATACCGTAAATCACCACCATATTCTGCTCAAGGGATATGTTGTATTCGGTACAGATTTTGCACAATAAATGAGTGACAGTTTTTAATTTGATATTGTCATGTATGTCCATCATGAAATAAAGATTACAGTCAGGTTTCATATTTACCATAGGCATTGATTCTATAAAGCCAGGTCATTCTGTAAGATCTGTGTAATATGTACTGTCTGGTCAAAGGAAATAGCCCTTTGTCAATGCTATATTAGAAATTGATTTCTGGCCAGAGTGAACATGGCAAGGCATTTTATAAGGGCGTCAGTGTCTGGCGTCGAAAGAAGAAAAGGAACTGCTAGCCAAGCGGATGACCAATGCACAAGCTAAGATCCCCTCGTCAGCCTACTAGAACTCCTCTATAAACTCTCACCAGAAAAACCTTAGAAAATTCCTGTAGCTTCATTTGACTGTTTGTTTGATAAGTGTTCTACACAATATTTAGTGCTAGTTCATCTAAGCATAAAATATTAGAAAGCTGTTGATAAATTGCTTTAACTAATGGGTGGTTTTACAAATAAGTATGATTTTTTCGTACTGATGTCAGGAATGAAGCTGTGTTTTCAAGAAAATAGTTAAAAATTTAGGCTATTTACCACAACCCAGAAGAAAAACCCCATCAAAACCATCAGTATTTTGATTGTCCAGTTTAATTCTGAGATTGTGGACGGAGATGGACAGTCACATCCACTATCTTTGGAATTGTCTTTGAGAGAACCGTCTCAATAGATGAGCCTAGGACGCATTTATTCCGCCAGATCAAACAGAGATAGGAGAGCTAAATTGAGGGCTTGCTACCTCTCTTCTTCCAATGTCTCAAAGGCCCCAATGGACGTCAATTAAGGAATCAATCTCCCTCAGTTTTATTTTCTCAGACGATCCTATTGACATGGCTAGAACGAGTGGAATCTATGGCGACTAGTACTGCCACCTGGTAGCCTGCGGGATCGAAGCACGATGTGCCAACTCCGACAGGTCCGAGTCAAAGCAATTCTCAGAGCACAGAATGAGTTTATAAAGGAGCCGTTGGACAATTCTGTCAGTCACCTTATACTAACAGCTTCTTTCTCACATTTCCCCTCCGACAATCGTTTTCCCCGTTTCGCAAACTGTGAGGAAATTATTACAAGCTGAAAACAAGATGCGGCAAACATTGTCCAGCTGTGAACATCACACTCACTATACTTGACCAGAATTGTGATGCTATGAATAAACCATTCTTTGATAAATAGGTTAGAAAATAAATACACCATTGACACAAACAACCGTTTTTAAAAACATACATGTATGAAATCATGTGTTATACAACCAAGTCACAAACACACAAAATAATAATAGGTGTTTAACCCCGGCTACAATGGTTATTGTGATATAATGCTGATGTACTCACTAAGTCACACAAACACAAAACCATCAAATGTTGGATTTTTCGGCGCTGACAGTAATTATTTTTCACCTAGTGACAATAAACACAGCATGACTAGGCCAGAGACATGGTGCTCTTCTTTTGAGGGTTCACAGAGTGTAAGACTAGAATGTCTCAAAGACCTGGTATCAGTAAGCTTATAAATATAAGTATTGTCCTAACATTCCCTCTTCTAATCAACTCAAAATGTTTTATTAATTGATGTTCCTTCACTGCTTAGTGAAACAAACATGATTTAAGTGAGAACATGCTTGTCATAGCCAGTCAGCTGTTCACATCTCAATATATAGATCAAGAAAAACCTAGCCAAAAACCGGAGTTCAAATCCTGATAGAAGAAAGAAAAAAAAAAATTCTGTATAATAAAAATATATATCCAGAAAAAAGTTTAAAAATGTTAATAACCAGTTCATGAGGTTTCCATGCAGTTGGAAGACTTGGTTTACAGCAAGGTAAATTGATATACAAGAACATGTGTTATATAGAACACTGCTATTGTACAGCCCATCTCACACATGACCCATGCTAAGCATTGTGTATTCACATGGTTCTAGCAGTTTCACTTTGAATCCAATCAACAAAACGGGAGTTCTTGAGACATTCAACTTCAAACATTTGATGGGAAATGACACATTAAAAGACATGATAGTAGTCATAGCTTTGTGAAACAGAGAAAGATATCTACACGCACATCCGAATCATGTAAAATGGACACGATATTACTGAAATCTAAGTTCAAATTGAACATTTAATTGAGATGAAAATGTGTAGTTTACAGACATACAGACAGTGAACCATTATTCCTTGTGGATGTATTTATCAGGGGGATAATAACAAATATAAATAGGAAAAAAATATGCAGGCAAGGAATATGCATGAAATTTGTATGAAGGTTTAATATCTGACTGGTTGTTTCTAGCCCCGACTATTCAAGTGGAAAAGCGAGTGATGAATTGGTGGACATTCTGAAGAGTAATTGACCTTTATCCACCATTATGGAAGCACTTTCAAGAGACTTAACCACTGGCCATTATGGAATTTGGTTGGATTCCGCTGCAAGCCCTCGTCAATTTCCGACGTCTCTTACGATCCCGGCACGCCTGTCACTGGCCAATCAACTAAATGTGCAATAGACGACAGGTAGAATCTCTAAGGACATCGTGGGATTTCTGTCAATGTGATCAATGCAATCAGCTTTATGTAGCAACAGACGCTAAGCGGGTTTATGGCCCCTTGCATAATAATACTGTTATCATTCTTATAACACCTGGCTTAATTACTCTATGAAATCAACAGCTCAAATGATCCAACCTGTGCTGATAATCAATAAATCATAATTATCTGATTATCATAATAAGACATTTAGGAATATAAAAATAAAAATAACATGAAATATTAATGTTAAAATTATTTAAAATTTGCCATTTCCAAAAACTTTCTCATAAAAAAATATTTGAAAAAAATCCCAAATCTTTTGAGACATTTGTGTTTAGTTTCCTTATTAGAAGACTTAATTGTTTAGCATTTTTAAGTATTTGTACCTATCTTATACCCATGAGAAACCTTACAACCAAAGAAGGTTTTTTGTTATGTTTGCTAAAGTAAATTAGCAGCAAGAATTACAATAAACACTAAGATGTATTTATCGATAACCAATTGAATAAGTAAATGTCAAAAGTCAGAACTATGCGTCCCACCTTCACATGAGAATATACGACCACTGAAGTTAATAAGCTAGAAATAGAGTAAAACAAGATTACAACATGATTGTTAATATAGATCAGGATGGGATAACCAAAGTATGTACAAGTTCCATAGGTGTTCTTTATCAAGTGGGTGGCTGAGCCAATGTGAATAAACCATTCTGTGTCAGATAAATAACACCTTTATGGAAATACATGTATAGTGGAATTGTGTCGTGTTCAGTAATAACACTAATACTAAAAGAATGCTGGATTGATTGGTGTTTTATGCCATGCTTAAAATAAGGTATTTAACTTATATGACAGCGGTGTACTCCAACATTAAATGACAATAGCACGAACATAAAATGCTAAATTTTTTGATAATGTTGGGAAGTTAATCTTCCTCCAGTCCAAAGTTAAACAGTATTGCTGATCTCCACACAAACTGCCCTTAACCAGAGGGCTCAGTATTGAAAGAAAATTAAAGTGGAAGAAATCCAGATAACATTGGTGAAATATACATGGTGTAATATAATCATATTTATTTTTCATTTGATGGGGATATGTTATATTATATTTGCATATTGAGCTATACATCATGGCATACTAGGGTTAAAAAAATAATATCTGTTCAATTATGTTATATTTTGAAACATTTTCTGCAAATAGCAACTGTGTCTATTTTCTGACTAGACTAGGGAATTCTACTTCTTAGTATGTATGTCCTGGAGACGCTGTAAACAAACCAAATGTTGTTCTATATGCGGAAACCATGACAGCTTTGTGGGTGAAGTCTGACGCATTCTGCAAGAAGAAGCAGCACTGAACATCTGGTTGTCATCAGAAAGCCATGTTGGTGCAGTTTAGAGAGTTACCAAAACTGGGTCAGGCAGCCATTTTGGAGACGTCACTCAAAAATGACAAGTCAGATTGTGCTTTATGATTAACGGCAGAGTAACACCTAACAGATTCAATGGTAAACCCACTACCTCTTCATTTCCACTTGTTTACTTGCCATTCCAGAGTCCTTTTATTTCACAGAGAGGGTGTGAGGAAGGGAAAGATGTCCTGTCAGAACTAGCAACTAAGAGTTGATTTCTTCAGGCCCTCTGATTTGAGGTGTTCTGTTTTATGCTTGAACACAGATCGCTCACCTCAAATCTGAAGGCATGAAGGTGTAATTGCAGGCAGACTAATGTCAAATTGCGAAGACAGCATTTGGTGGATATGCAAATAGGCTGATTTTTAATCTTATTGTTTCTCAAACGTATTAAAAAATAAAGGATAATGCTACTTTCTCAAAAACATGATGAAAAACAATCAAATAACAAACAGAGTATTTTGTTGTTTTATGTTTACAGATTAGTTAGCACAGAATCTACAGTATTTATGCTTTAACAATACTATATATCTCAAGAATAGCATAGTCACACTGACTAAAATCAGTGGAATGAAGCAGAGATATATAGCTATTGACAACTATCAAAGGGTAAACGCTTCCTGTTGTCTCGCCTTCATCAGACAAAATTACTGTCTGGGACAAATATGAAAATTGGGGTGATGTAAAATGGCAATGAAGCACGAAAGATGATGGATAAATGACATAAATAACCCAGAATCTGGTCATCCCACAGATTACTAATGAACACTCACATTAATGAGTGGCTATCATTCAAGTTTGGCTGAAGAAAATGGCTAGAGTAGCGTCAATCAGCCGACAATCAACGGCTTACTGAACTGGACAAGCAGCCACCCAGCATTAATACCCACTTCACTCTTGATAGAAGACTTGCCCCCCATTCCCCGTTGTCTAGGCAACTCTGACTTAGAGGGAAAATCCCTCCTTCAAAACTCCGTTTATTAGTTCAGTGGACAGTCTCAAACGGCATTAGCTGGACATGTAATGAAGCTTAGCTGACCAGTTCACTGTCCATCTGCATAATGAGCCAGAGCTGGAGTCGACCAACTATTCAATTGTGGCTCAAAATGGAAAGTTCTTAAGAAATCTTAAGAAACCCTGCAGAATTCCTTTAACAAGATACTGTGAAATATAGAAAGTGATATTACTGACAAATAGTCATTTAATGTGGTGATTGATTTAATGTATTTATACAATCATTACTTTATATACATCTGATAGCTAAATTTCAATCGTACATAAAACAAAAATTATGCTGAAGAAAAAAGCTCTAAAAGACTAGCTTTATTGCTTCATTGATTTGTCTTTATTAAATTTGTTTTTTTATTGATATTAAACTTGATTTCATTACATACATAGAATCTGTTTTGAGACATGTATAAAATGAAAGAAAAAATTTAAATTTATGAACATGCTTGTACATGTAGTAATAATGCTGCAAGTGTCTTTTTTTGTAAAACATGGGATTAACCATACTGAACTATTACTGGAATTTTATCTCCAACCAAAGCTTCAATGCTTTGCTTTATTGGCCAGTTTCTATCACACATTTAGATTATGTATTTTGTAAATCACTAAAATCTGGTTTTCCAAGGAAAGCCAATTTAGAGCTTCAAAGAGTTCCTTGTGGTAATAAAATGATAGGAAATCTGGCGAGATTGCCTGCAGTCAGAGCAATGAGGGACTAGATTGTATATATCATCCAGTAATGCTGTGTTATGGCCTTGTTTTGAAACTCCTCTCAAGAGACCAGTTTGTCTCCCACTGTAAATGTACTGACTTGATACTTGAACCTTGACCCCCATCCAGCCACTCAGCCCACTCTAGTTGGCCTTTTAGTCAAGGTTCTTCTTTTAGTCTGCCAAGACCACTAAACCTCAAGCAGTAGATCATTTCTCCAAGGGAAATGTTTACTACAACACATTGGCTTCTTCCAGAGGCTATTTAAAGGGCTGGGGAGAAATGTTGTGAATGTGAACAATACAAGTGAATGTGAACAATGTAAGTAAATGTTGTGAATGTGAACAATACAAGTAAATGCTGTGAATGTCAGCAATACAAGTAAATGTGAACAATACAAGTAAATGTTGTGAATTGGTTATCTCGGACTGCCCATATATAGCTCTATCCTTGCAGATATAGATGGATGGAAAAGATGAATATAAATAGAATTTAAAAAAATGAATTAGTTTATATATAGACCTGCTCATACCCAGTATAAAATAAAATAGTTTAAATCCAATTTTAAAGCAAATCAAATCTTATCAGAGACAACACATGTTACAATGTCATCAACCCAGACTGTCAAAATTAATCAAAACAGACCTGAAGAAAGACCAGGTGTATGGGTGGTTCTAAAATAGTGTCAAATTATCTACCAATGTAAAATCAGTGTTATCTTCCAAATGAGTCAAACAATGCCTGAGACAGGACTGAGGTGATGGCCCAGTCAAACAATTAACCCCTGAATCACCATGGTTACAGAGGTCAATGACATACCCTCAAGGCATACATTCTTGGGAGTCAAATTTCGCCCCCAGAACTATCATAAAAAGGTCATATAATCTAATAATAATGTGATTACCAGATCCTTAAATGATGACGGTATAAATAATTCACAGAATAGCCGTGTTTCTTTATTTCTTAATAAAATATAAATACAAACATCTTTAGAATACAAATAATTATTCAAAAAAAGGTCTACAATTGCCCTGCTTATTACTTGGTTTATTTTAAAACTGTGAATATTCAAACGCTTAGTGAAACTGTACAAGTTTTCCAACTCCCAAAAAAAAAATGTCCCCCACTCATTGTTGTACAAAAGCCATGCTGCTAAATTGGTACATCAAACCACATGTTAGTGATGTTCAGAATGGGGAGAGGAGAAGTTTTTGAAGACCTGAGAAGATGCTTTGATTCATTATTCTGGCATCCACTCGGCAAAGACGTCAGCAAATTCAGACGTAAATACACCAACGATGCTAATTTGTCGCTGTACAGAATTCCTCTGCACCGAAAAAAGAAAAAGCTGGTTACGTTTTTTTCTTGATAAATTTTCGCCAGATTTTCCCAGCCATTAGGCTCAATGTTACAGTGAGCATATCTGCGCGTAACTTTTGAGCAGCAATAAATTAGTGATCAAGACTACCCCTTTTCATTTTCGTTAGCAGACGAGTAAAGTTAGAGCTGGCAGCAGAGCCTGTCTTCCCTGATTTGTAGCTTTCACACTCTATTTAAACTATACTGGAGCTGGGCGGCTGACGGAGTAGCAACAGCCGTCCAAATCATTCCAAAACATAGGAGAAATTCAGTCAAGTGAACAGGGAATGCGTGCACACCTGTTTTACACAGATATAAGAAACGGGTCTTTTTGGAAACAGGATGTTTCATTAGAGGAATCACCTGTTTTTGTTCTCTTGTAGAATCCTTTCCTTACATTATCAAATAGTTCCTTAATTCTCATTGCAGAAAAACAAGTAATCTTTATAAACTTAGAATTAATGTTCTAGATAACTGTAATTATGCTAAAAAATACAATTTTATCCGTACTGTTATTAATATAGTGTTTGACATTAGACTAAATGGCAATTAAGGCATTCATGTATGTATGACTCAGTCTTGCCCATTTAAAATAATGCCTTACTTTACATACCAAGGAAAACCGAGAGAAAACCTTAAGTTATAAACAAACCTTATTTGTAAACTAAATACACTAAAAAAGAGCATAATATGAATTATTATGACATTAAATCATGTTAAAAAGTTATCACAGTTTTGTACAAAGTAGTCTATAGATTAACTGACATTGTGTGATTAATAATTCATATCTCACATTTGACATGGAGATTTATGTATCCATCTGTATGAAAATGCAAAAAGAAAGAATATTTTTAGCTCGCAACTTATATTCTTTAATTTATATTCAATTATTTGTCACAAAATGTTACGGCCAGTAGATTGGCCATAACTTGAATCAAGTGACTGGTTACTTCAACCTACTATTTCTGTAGTAAATATCAATACACAGGCAATATATGTAGGAATCCCATGGCTTAGAATACCCTCCAGCTAGATGCCCATTTGGCGCAATACAACCACAGTAATTAGACCAAATTAGACTCAATTCAACTTTCTAGCTCACTGCTTTCATTCAAAGCAACCGAAGCTGGGTGTGGTTTCCTTATTTGGCTTCAGCCGACGAAAAGCCTTTAAAGCGCTCTTAAAACATTAAATTATCAGGATTTGTAGAGAGAGTTCACTTTTAGCGCGTTTCCGCCAGCCCTTGGGAAAATCAATAGAAAATAGCAATTGTGAGTGAAGTTTGTTAAAATGTAATTCTATTGATCAACGGTTATAGGCAGTGCCTCATTAGCTGTAAATAGCGGAGTTACCAGGCTATAGAGCTGTCAATACTGCTAAACTGTAAGCCATATTGTCACAGCCAATATAGGGAACAGCCAGCCAGCCTGTATTAACTCATTACCTGTATTCCTAGCATTCATTCAAAGGTAGATTTCAGTTTTAAAACAAAATTACCACCATTTAACACAAAAGGCCAATTAGGGCCAATAAGCCATCAAAAACTGCCTGATTTAAGCAAATACCTAAAGAATCTGAAATCATTATTTTTGATTTGAATAGAGCTCGATTTGCATTATTAAGGAAAATGAAATAAACATGTTAATTTGAAGGATTGGACGATTGTCAATTTTAAAATCAACCTGAATCAAAGCATTAATCTATTATAAGGCTGGCATTTAACATATGGTGGATAAGAAGACTCCTGATGATTTAATTGGAAAGATATCTGGTGAGTTAGGCATCAACCATCATTAGAAGTCATTAATATAATAAACATCTAATAATATCAACAGAAATATATTTCTTTTAAAAGGAAAATATTGAAAACTAAACAAGAATCGGGATTTTATAGCACTAAGACAAAAGTCCTGAAGAATTTGAGTTTTTATGGTATTTGCTGGAAGCCTGATTAAGCTGAGAGCCCATTATTGGTATGATAATATTGCGTGTACAGGTATCCAGCCTAAAGAGATTCCGGGGGTCATGGATAAAAGCCAGCATTAAGACGTCATTATAGTTCAACATTACAGGAAGCCAGATTGATTGATTGAGTGATTATTAGCTGTCATTTAAAGAAATGATAAAGATGGAGTAGCCATTTGCACCATTTTTTAAGCTAATGGCAAACAAGGATACATTCCACCATAATTTTTGTGCAATTCTGTTAAATCTCTTTTCTAAATCCCATAATTAGTGTCCATAGGGTCAATGAGTTTGGTTGTCATTGTAAAGCTATTATCAGAGAAAAAAGAACAAGTATTAGCACAGAATACATCTACATTTTTTATAGAATTCATTGGTTTTAATTTGTCGACATCCCTGTGCCAGTGTGATTAATTTTTAGAATTGTGTATATCTTAAATTTAATCACATGGGCACAGGGATCTTGATCAATATTAAAATAACGGAATCATCTCATAATGTAGATAAACTTACATAGACAAGTTTTGTAACGAGTGTTAACCTCGGTTGTTTGGAGTCCCCTAATGTCCATCACGACATGGGCAATACTTATTTACCTTGTAAAATATAGTAACAACTGCTAAAGAAACATAATTAAGTCATCAACATTTCAGTTTATTGACACCCTTAGCTTTGTCATACGCATTTGTTTATCTACATAAAAAATAAAAAAATTCATTCATAGGTCCATAGGTGACTGAAAACAACTCGAACACCCAGTTAAAAACTTTTCTTGAATATGAATAGTTAATCTAGATTTAGAGATGATTTACCAGTTTTATAATGTATTGATCTCACTATGTTAGTGGGATTGTGTTTGTAATCTTTAGAAATATTATCAATGTTGAAAAAGGGAAATGTATTGGAAGGTGTTCGTGTGGTAATAAACTAACTCTGTATGTACAGTATTTTGGTAAGCTGAGTTTCTATGCAGCTTCAGTCTATAAAAATAATTCTATTGGACACAATATTCTATATGATTAACTGCTAGCCACTGACCTCTTTTTACTCCTATGGAATTGAACAGCAGCAGTTTGCCAAATTAGGCAGCGATGCTATGGCCTAACAAGCTAACAAAATTGGGTATTTTTATATTCGAAATGGTTCCAGAAAAAAACCCTTTCTTTTCGGCATTCTGTGGATCTCTATAGACGAGAGAATAATAAGTTTAAGATTGCTTGATAAATTGCTGCCATCAACTCTATTTTGGCTAATGGCCGCCTATTGTATGTGTAGTGTGATGAGTCTCTCTCATCACGTCATTTAGGATAAGCTGAGAAGCAAAATCACCAAAACACCAACCCCGAAAGCTGGCAAATTGCTAGCACTTGTTATGCTTGCCGCAGACAAATACAGCGATTCATCAGCCAAAATCACCATGAAAAAATTCTGAGTCAGAAGAGGATTTTCATAAAAAATAAACATCGAGAAAAAAACCCCAACACCTTGTGAAGATATTCATGAAGAAGACAAAATTTTCAACCATGGGTCTTTACGAATTTTCTGATTAGTAGCGTACCCATAACTTTTTCTTGTAGCCTATCACATGCTATTTAAACATTGATAAATAACTGCAAAGATAACAGCAAAGTAGCTAGATTGACATAGAAATTCCCCTCCACTGATGATTCGCAATGGGTTATTTTATCGTAGTTATATATGATCATAAATAATTTACATCAGCCAGTAATTTTAATTGCTACCAGTAATTAGTAACAGACAGTTTTCAATCAGTAGAAGTTTTTATGGCCCACATTTGTCGGCTGTACCAGCTATAGCAATTGTATGGGCCAAATAACAAAATCATTTCACTAGCCAACAAATAACCAGAAAAGTGAGTAAATTTGGTCATACACACATCTAACAACGGCCTTATGTTGAAAAGGTTTATTTGATGATACGTGCAGGAGATATTAACCCATTATTTGTTGGTATTATAAATGACTTAATCAGAGAAATCAACAGCACATTTAAAAAGGCTTGCTACAGTAAATCTGTCAATACAAGAGACAGTCAGGCTGATCAATTGTCCCCCGCCCCCATCAAATCAAAAACTGTGCAGCTGAATACATGAAAAAAAATCGCTTTGCCTAAGATACCAGATGAATGTTTGCCGAACTATTTACGTGTAGCTATTATCTTTATAATCGGTGTCTATTTATTCTCGGGCGTAATCGCTTTGCGCACACATTTGATCAACAAGACGATCTGATAAATGCTTTCACCTTTTTATCCTTCTTGATTATTGATTGTGGAAGAGTTGCTTTGTTAATCCTGTGCCTAGATTGACACACTGTTCGTTTCGCCGATCGAGACATGACACAGAATCACACGCAGAAGCAAAAACATCAGAAAAATGTACGTCAGACATCAGCTCACGGTCCATTCCATCACAGATTATGCTCAATTTCATTTTCATAATGGCAAACAGATACTGGGTAATGTGATTTGATTGCATCCTTTTTAGCTAACCGAATAAAGATGAGCGAGGAATAAATGTAGCACAAGCACGGCTAACAGGGTGGAAGAGGCGGCTGTATTTAAACTTAAAACATCACACAGTTTTTTTTACAGAGAGAAGGCTTAGAGCTGTGAGGAAGGTCAAAGACACAAGAAACTATAATCTGATTTCAAACCTGAGTCATAGGTTTAGAGGCTTTACAATTGAACTGTATCCATTCAAAGACACAAATCACTAAATAAAAGAAAACAGATCGTGGGCATCTCCCGTATTCTTAAATGACTGGCAATAGATAGAGTTCAGTGGTGGTGAAACATGAGTGTGGAGGGGGCAAGATGGCACAGCCAATGACTAAAGCATCCTCTTACTATGAGATTACATAAGCTTGCCAAGCATTAGTACATGTATATAGTTCAACTTTTTAGTGAAGGTGTCATAGTAACCTTTGAACAAAATAGTTATCTGGTCAGGATTGAAGAACTATTTATTTCCTGTATCTATAGGAGTCTATTAATTATGCTCTAAGATGCATGACTCATCTTTTTTGCAGAATGTATGAATTTATGAGAGATTGGATATAAAATGTATTATTCAGTTGTGTGTCGATCTATGAATATTAGCTCAAATAAATATCATGTATTATCCAGAGTAAGTGTCATATTATAGAATTACAGTTTTGTTAAATTTGACAAACTGTTTCAATTTTAAAACCCTTGAAACTTCAAATAAATCTTAGCCTGAGGAACAACGACGATCATAAAACAGGCACCTAATCTGACAGCTTGCTTTAACAAAAATTTCATTCAATTAACGAGAAAAAATTCTAACGTGTCAGAAAATTGTCAAATAGATTGTTGCACATGATCACACACCTCAGAGTGTTTATCATAAATTTGTGAGAAAAAATGAAGAAAGTTTGCAATTGATGACCATTCACTGAGCAGCTAGCATCATAAATTTGTGAAAACCAACTAAGCGGATTATAGACTGTCAAGGCTTAAAGGAATATAATCAAATTCCTTAAATTAAGAAAAAGGGAAAAGCTGCTAACGAAAGCATAAAATTGTCAAATAAGACAAAGAGGCTGCCAATGAATACATGTTAGAGAAGAAGGAAATTATAAAAAAAATAATGTAGCTATAAATAAGCTAATAAACAAAAACTGATGAAATCGTTGTTGATGACCCAGTAGTGAGACCATTTACATGAATCCCCAGATAGTTGTATATTAAGAGAGAACTTCGGATTGTCAAGGGCCACAATGACCCAATCAAATGATTTTTTGTTTATTTGAGCAGCACACCATGAAGATTACAAGGCTTTTCATTGGATTATCTTGAGCCTCTAATACACAAAGGGCAGGGCATTCAGGATGGTCCCTAAAGGGCAGGGCATGGTGGAAGGTCAATAGAAGGAATTTCTGCTTGACATACTGAAGCCTGACTGAGTGAATTTTAGACAAGACCCTACACAGTTCGATTTGTTTCCGGATGCTCTCTGCCTTTCCCATATTCTTTACTGGCTCTTGAATTATGGACAGCCACCATTTGAGGCAGTTTATAGTTGCCATATTTTTTCTGCCATATTTTTTTTCTCGTTCCCTTGGTGATGTGACGTGATATAGGTTCCCGCAAAAGAGTTGGCCCTGGATCAAAAATTCTACTGAGGCGTCTCTGCTTTAGCTACAATGATTCCAATAATCAAATTTGGGCTTGTGTCAGGGAAGCGAGGTGAATGGCTGGGGAAAGCACCCAGGAGTCGGGCACTGTGATTTCTCAGTTACAATCAGTTCCACCACTTCACTAGCACGAACTAATCAAGTGGCAAATTAAACCGTACTGCCATTTATCAATTTGAAGATCACATGACACTGGTGTCAGTAGTGGGGGACGGAAGGCCTTGCCATTACTCCTAGCATCTGACCCGGCTCTTTTATCTCAAACCTCAACATCGTTAGCTAATCATTCATGTCTGTAGAAATTTCGATCACATCTCACAGCACCTACTCACCAGCTTGACAGATATCATTCAGTTCTGAGAATGATCTCCAAATTATATTCATGTCAAAACATGAGTAATGAAAAAAAAATACTAATCAACATAGGCATAACACAGAATAATGACTTCTTCACAAGGAATGCAATGTTGTTATCATTTCCCTTCAATAATCAAAAAGGTGGAGCAAAAACACCACACATCAAAGACAACCAGAATGTTACAAACTCAATCATTGATTCTACAATATTTAAAGATTAATTTGTATTTTGCGATAATTTTTAACTTTTCTATATTAAGAATTTTGACAGTGCAAAGATGCATTATCCATATGCTTACATAACTATATCAGAATATTGGTTGTGTATCAAAAAGGTGTAATCCCCTTTAAGTGATGCCAGCAAATTTATGAATATGTAGAAATTTCCTGGTGATAATAGGAAGGGCTGTGAGCAGGCTTTCACTGAGCACCAAGTAACAATATATGTCTAGAAATCTGCTTTGGGAGCCTGGGGCGTGTAATTAAGCTTAATAGGAGATAGGCTGATCCAGCAAGGCCAGCACCTTGGCAGCTTTTAACTGTGAATATAACTACTTATCAAACGCTAAAAGGAGACTGATTATCACAATGTAAGATTGCCCACCATGGAGAGTGATTACAGCAAAAACAATCCATGAGCATATATATACTTATTGTATGGTTTATAGCTTCAGCTAGATTCTATGTTAAGACATTCAGATGAGTAGACAGTCAAACAAAATGATTTCTTAATTAAAAAAGGCTATCATCTTCAGTTTATACAAAATTAGTTTTGGTCTACATGGTTTTTGCAGCTGGTTTGCAGATAGAATTGCATAGAAACTTTAAACAAATATGTTTAATTTGGACTTTAATATAGCCTTTCCTTGTGCAAAGTAGTACGATGAAGAAAGATATTCAGGCAACCCATTTGATCATGTATGAAGTCTAAATAAAAAACGGTTTGCTTTTTTAAGAAACTGTATTATAGTTATAGATTTTTTTTTGCACAATACTGTACTTTGAAGTGGCCTATGAAATACAACAGGAGTCCTTTACGATACAGGAGATGTACTGCCTGTAGGACATTTGATTGTGAAGAACAGTTGTCAAGAATTTAGTGCCAAAACACAGGCATTGCAGAACAGTTAGGGGCATCTGAATTATATCATTTGGTGATAACAATTCCTAAGCAGAAGAACTACCACAGATAGCAGTAGTTACCGTGTTGTATTGGCTCAATTCATTTAATGGTAAGTTGCAGGCCTGTGAATTGAGATTCGATTTTCCACAGAGTTAAAGATGGCCTGAGGCTCCTTGCTCTACGTTACAAGCAGTTGTCATGTTTAATTAATGTACCCCTTCCCAATGCCAGTCACCAGTCATCTAACTAGCCAACATTTAATTAACGGACAACTCCACATCCAAATAACTGCTTTATTTTCCATGTGGCTTATGACAGCCATCTTGGTCATAGGAAGAATCTGATAAGGAAGGCTTCCTGCAGACTGCAGAAACCATTTCCTATATTATGTCATACATTTTACTTCTATAGTCATCTCTGTTGTTTAAAGAGTTCTCAACGATACTTGTGAGGTGGAATGTAATAAACTCAATAATCCAGGAAAATAGATGATTGATTGGTGTTTTACGCCGTGCTTAAGGGTATTTCACTTATACGATTGCGGTGTATTCAAACAATAAATGACGCTAGCACAACCAATATGTGAAGTATTTTCCTTTTTTTAATAAAAATTATTCAAGATGTGAAGTGTTTGCATAATGTTGGAAAGTTAATTTTCCTCCAGTGTTAAGTAAAGACAGTAGGCTAGTCTTCAAACTAACTGCACTTAGCAAAAGGGCGGATAATAGATGGAATACATAAAGAAACACTGAGCAATCAGGAGAAAGGAACACTGAGCAATCAGGAGAAAGGAACGCTGAGCAATCAGGAGAAAGGAACACTGAGCAATCAGGAGAAAGGAACGCTGAGCAATCAGGAGAAAGGAACGCTGAGCAAAAAAAACAAGAATGCTGAGAAATCAGGAGAAATAAGTGTTGAGCACCCAGGGTAAAAGCAATGCTGAGCAACACGCACAAACAAAGCACTGAGAAACATGTGAGGACAAACTAGAAATACTGCGCAATGAAACAAAAAGAAAAACTCAACAAGAAATGGTTATGAAGATTTAATTGGAGCAGGGCAACAACATAACCATTTGTTTACGTTTATGACAGTCACAGGACGCACCTGTTCCCAAGGGCAGCAGAAAGCTCCCTCCAACCTCCTGGTGGCATGAGAAGAAATATTTTCTGTGTTACCCTCTAGGTGAGAGGGCAACCTAAAGGACAAAGTAACTTCCCACCAAGCACCCACCTTGTGTAGTCCATATTATATTAAATCTGTACTAAATGCACCTAGTTTTATCTAGCAAAATTGACATAAGCCTTCAGCAAAACTAAATAGGGTTGTTAATTAAATAATAGTTCCAGGTAAAATAACCTTCATCTAAGCTTAATTGATCTAACCTTTCATTCAGTGCTATGGATGTTAATATCAACCCATAAACTGGTTTTCACCTTCTACTTATTGATTGGCTGTATTGACATTCAAACACACCTTACCAAAATGATTACCACAGGTAAGTGATATAAAAACACAAGATTCAATGGTGTTTAGTGCAATAGCATACCTAAATATCAATTTTGTAAATCAATAAAAATCAGGGATTTTAAAACTTAAAGCACAAAACACTGTTTATTATTGTATATTATTGACTTAAATCTAATTTCTGTGGTGTATTTTTATATTATTAATTTAGGTTGATTAAACATACTGATCACAAAATTTCTCAGAAACATTCAGGCTAATGGAGTAAAGGACATTTCTTTTCAAGAATTACGGCCAAGTTTACAAAGATGGATTTTATTCCTGCATTCAATTTATCTGGCGCTTGATTAAAATGGGCAAGCCAGGGTCTTGATGTGAGGCAGATAAAGACAGGCTTGTAATTCAATTATAGGCAAACAGAAGAGTAGAGTTGAAGCAGTATATAAGAGTGAGGATTGTCATTTCTGTTAAAGAATAATTTGATTTCTGGCCCTCCATCCATTCAAGGGTTTATGCTTTCCACTTACACAGGCCTGATTGGGACATTGAAAAGCCAGAAATGTCTTGAGTAAAGAAAGGGGATTTTGTCATGTAAAGAGAATGAACTGAAGCTCGATAAATTGATCGTTTCCTCGTCCAACACTGTACCGGCTTAGATTTTGCACTAAAAGGAAATTGATAATAGGTTTGTGTGGGTCAATGTTGAAAATGTACTGAGGTAGATTCTGGTTCTATTTGGCAGTGCTATGAGAATTGTGACCATATAAGATCAATAAACATCGCCCTTATGGACTTCTCCTTCAATCGCGCAAAGACCAAATCACTTGTGAAACTCCTTCCAGGAAAATCCAATAAAATAAGGAGGGAATGGCAAAAGCCTAGCTAAGATAAATCAAATGTTGGATTTTCTTCACAAGTTACTGGTAGTACTCTACAGCCTAAAGTTTGACTTGGTTTCAAACACTTTGACCGGCTTTTACCATAGATTTATAACGGACATTGACAGAGTAGAAGGACAGTTTTTGGCCTGCTGCCAAAACCTGATCATTAGAGAGAAGTGTCCATCCTATTGATGATAAGTTTCTTGTTTATTGCTTTGTCGTCCAGACAGTTCAAAATATTGCGATTTCAACCAACATCTACTAATTTGTGAGATAATTAAATGTCCCATTGGAGACCCCAATAAGATGGACATAACACTCAGGAACACGTCTCAGGTCACATCTCTACAATCAATACATTTTTCTAACAAATATAGGCTGCCAGTAAACATGATAGTTTGGTATTCCCCGTTATTACTGCAATCATTCAATTCCACGAGTTAATACTTACTTCAACAAAGTAATTAACAAATGTGGTTACTCTATCCAGTATCCCCATTCATAAGAGCATTGTTTGTTTGTCTGGATTGTGAGTAATTTACAAACATCCATTGCCTCAAGACATGGCATAAGTA
>JAQQZZ010073633.1:10286-21051 GCA_030265115.1 Mopalia vespertina
AGGTTAACACATTTCACCCATGAGCTGAAGTGTTGATGGACAGATCAGTGTATCAGCTTCAATCAACCACATTGCTGATGATAGAAAATTAATTAATAACAAGATCTAGTCTGGAGTTCCCATTCAGGTTATACCATATTTGTTTTTAATATTTTTTTATTTAGGAGAGGCAGTTTCCTCCATGAAAAAGCACAAATGTATTCATATAAATAATACAATGTAAAGTTGTGCTATATAATAACACACCACAATATTTGTCAGTTCCTGCTCAAGCCAGCCAAGCATGCCCCTACAGTGAACTGATCATGTGACTAATCCTGGCTTATTGGTTGGCGCACAAAATGGTCTTAAACCATCTTATCCACGATTATTATAAAAAAAAACAGACTGTTGAAAAAGTTATAATTAAACAATCTTTGAACATTTTGTACCAACTTACAAATGGCAGTTTATTTTATATCTTTACATTGTAAACCAAGGAGGAAATTTTCCAACAGAACATATATATTTCAAAATTCATTATATGGTTGTGTTACTGTTAACTCTATAAATAAAATAACAACACCAGTCAACCATATAAGTGGAATAACATTGAGTATAACACCAATCAACCATATGAGTGGAATAACATTGAGTATACCACCAATCAACCATATAAGTGGAATAACATTGAGTATAACACAAATCAACCATATAAGTGGAATAGCATTGAGTATAACACCACTCGACCATATAAGTGGAATAACATTGAGTATAACATAAATCAATCATATAAGTGGAATAACTTTAAGTATAACACCAATCAACCATATAAGTGGAAAAACATTGAGTATAACACCAATCAACCACACACGTGGAATAACATTGAGTATAACACCAATCAACCACGTACATGAATTAACCTTTATTACAAGACCAGTGAATCAATGACTTGATAATTTCTGAAGGTATGTTGCTGTGCAAATAGACTGAGAAAAGATGGTCATCATGCTCATTGGAGTGTTTGATACATGGTATAATGTTTTTGACACATCCAATCTAAATATGGTTTTATTAGAAGAGATCTTGCAGAGGATACTTCTAGTACAGAAACTGGACACTATGGTAGATGACAAAAACCCTTCCACCAAGTACCATTGATATAATCTGACCAGAGAACTTGAACATCTTTACAGATCCCTGTGAAATGTCAACTGTGCTCAGAGATAGTCCAAACCAGATCAGCTTATTGATTCTGCTAAGAACAATAAATTCTCTAGTTATTAGAATTTTTATTCTGGATCGTCCAGACATTGCAGGAATGTGTACAAAAGACAATATTGCATACATTTGTACCATTCTTCATAACTGAATGTTTGCAATATCCAACATTCATAGAAAATGGCAAAGAAACACATCAGCTGATTTATGTGATGAGCAATAAGTTTGCATCCATCAAATTTCTGAGCTTAGTTGCTGGCAGCTAACTGTCAGCTTGGATCCCTGTGAAATGTCATCTGTGCTCTGACAAAATCCAGTCATAAACCAGTTCAGGTTATTGATTCTGCCAAGAACAATGAATTCTCTACTGGTTTGACATATTGTTCTGGATTGTCCACCAATCCGTTAATTGTTAATGAAAGTGTACACAAGTCAATAATGCATATCAGTCTTTACAACTGAAGGTTTGGAATTCCTATCATCTGTTGACAAATATCCCCCCCCTCCCCCCCACAAAAAAAAGAAAGAAAAAAAAGAAAAGAAAGATGGGTTGCATGTTTGTGATATAAACCATTAGTTCAGTGTTGACATTGGTTAGATCTTTGAGCTTAGTTGTTGGCCACTACATGTAACTATTAACTTGCCAGGGTGGTCCCTGCTGCTATTTAAGCTGACTTGCTGCATCTAATCCTGTACAATCTTCACAAATTGTGTTATTGCAGCATACTTTTGCTTTTTTTTATATATATTGTCATTATTTAATGCCATCATTCACCGGTTAGACTGATGTGCTGTTATACAGGTAAATTGATTTGAATATGGATTGAAATCCCAACTATGCAAACAGTTATCTTTAAAGATAAAGCACATGTTGGAGTTGTTGAAAATATTGTTCTTTTTGGTTGGTAACAAGCCTGGTAATTCGATGATCAGAGTCCCAATTATCTGATGTTTGTACAGTTGACCTTATTTCTACAGTATTTATAGACAAGTGCAGTCTGATGCACAGACTGGCAGTCGATTAATTGTGGGTTTGTTTCACTCCCAAACTTGGGTTTTTTTTCATGAGTGTTCTTTTATAATTTATTTATTTTGTGCTATTGATCAGGAAATCTACAGCAATATTGACATATTTCAGACTGAGTATTTGAAGACCATTTGGGGCATGTGAAATGTGTAATGCTCCTTCATCTCCCAGAGAGAGTAACTGGCCGAGTCAGAACAAATTGACTCCTTGACACACAGTGGAGAAAACAAAACTCAATCAGATATCAATTTTTCTACAGCTCAAGAAGTTTAGAAACTGTTCCTTCAGTTCCACTCCAAGATGACTGCACACTTCTCAAGAGTTGCTTCAATCAATGAAAGTACTGGTTGAAAGTTACTCCAAACACTGCAGTCCAGTACATGTAAGAATTCCTCAAAAATATTTGTATCGACATCTTATAGAAATAAATGAAAAAGGGGAGGAATTGTTCCACTGACCACCTCAGCTAAGTACATTGCTTCAATGTGTTTCAAGATGTGGCTTGATGAAGCTTCTCCAGGTCTGGTTGCAGGAAGCGCTGTCTGTGTTTCTGCTGTCATTTGAATAGACTAAGCTTCCCAGTGCCCTCTGGCTGGAGTAGGTTTCCTGCTGCCCTGGTGCTCTCTGGCTGGAGTAGGTTTCCTGCTGCTGTGGTGCTCTCTGGCTGGAGTAAGTTTCCTGGTGCTCTCTGGCTGGAGTAAGTTTCCTGCTGCCCTGGTGCTCTCTGAATGGAGTAAGTTTCCTGCTTCCCTGGTGCTCTCTGGCTGAAGTAAGTTTTCTGCTGCCCTGGTGCTCTCTGGCTGAAGTAAGTTTTCTGCTGCCCTGGTGCTCTCTGGCTGAAGTACGTTTTCTGCTGCCCTGGTGCTCTCTGGATGGAGTAAGTTTCATGCTGCCCTGGTGCTCTCTGGCTGGAGTAAGTTTCCTGCTGATCTGGTGTTTACTGGCTGGAGTAAGTTTCCTGCTGCCCTGGTGCTCTCTGAATGGAGTAAGTTTCCTGCTGCCCTGGTGCTCTCTGGCTGGAGTAAGCTTCCTTCTGCATTGGTGCTCTCTGGCTAGAGTAAGCTTCCTGCTGCCTTGGTGTTCTCTGGCTAGAGTTAGTTTCCTGTTGCCCTGGTGCTCTCTGGCTGAAGTAAGATTCCTACTGCACTGGTGCTCTCTGGCTGGAGTAAATTTCCTACTGCCCTGGTGGTCTCTGGCTGGAGTAAGCTTCATGCTACCCTGCTGCTCTCTGGCTGAGGTAGGTTACCTGCTACCCTGGTGCTATCTGGCTGGAGTAGGTTTCCTGCTGCCCTGGTGCTCTTTGGCTGGAGTAAAATTTCTGCTGCCCTGGTGCTCTCTGGCTAGAGATTCTTTCCTGCTGCCCTGGTGCTCTCTGGCTGGAGTAAGTTTCATGCTGCCTTGGTGCTCTCTAGCTGGAGTAAGCTTCCTGTTGCTCTGGTGCTCTCTGGCTGAAGAAAGTTTACTGCTGCCCCGGTGCTCTCTTGCTGGAGTCAGTCTCCTGCTGCCCTGGTGCTCTCTGGCTAAAGATTCTTTCCTGCTGCCTTGGTGATTTCAAGCTAGAGTAAGTTTTCTTCTGCCCTGGTGTTCTGATATGCTGTGGGGAGTTTGTCATATGTTGATGTGTTGTTCCAAAGGTAAATAAATATACAGTGTTTATTCTGCTACAATACTCGAAGACTCAAATCCATTGAAATGGTGGTTCTAAACAAATTTCAAATACATGAGGCATCCTTTTCCACTTCAAAGGCTACTTGACTAAATAAACTAATTTAATTAGTTTTACAGCAATAATGCTCTGAGAACCCCCCCCCCCCCCAAAAAAAAAAACCCCCAAAAAAACCTGCTTTCAAAAATATATACACATATAATTGTCTGACCTATATTCTGTGTTATAATGGGCTTGGTAAAAGTTGTTTTCCCCGAAATCAACCAATGGGTCCACCGAGACCGTAAGTTAGGTGGAAAGTCCCAAACGTAACAAACAACCATGAATGTTTGGCTGGGAAGACTGTCTGAATTCCAGAGAAGAAGGACTCACTTTGTGACAGGTTAGGGACATCCATCACACTGCAGTTTTATTTGACCAGAAGTTTTAGTGTGGAGTTAACATGAATAACTTAGAGAGAATCACCTGAAAGGTGAACATTAGTGTGACTTTGATAGAATGATGAATTAGATTGTGACAGATCAACTGTGTCCTTTTCACCATGGTTTTATTCCACATGATGGTTTAGAGATGTTCTATCTCAGTTACAGTCTAAGGCGAGAAGCGGCAATTCAGATAGACAGCCATGACTATAAAATATGTCTGGTGATGTCTCTTTGGTCCACTTCATTAAACATGGAGCTTCTCATCTCCATAAAACATTGGAACACCTTCAGAACAAAATCTATAAACTTCATGTACCAATACATCACATGACCTCCCTAGGTGAGGGACTTTTATTGAAGTTTTCTTCTTTGATTATTTCAGTACAATGGTTTCAATATGAATTCTTCACAAAATATTAGTCCCAGCTATTCTATTCTGTATCCTATATCTCAATCCCATGATCATACACATTTAAACACGTGAAATTGGTAAAAACTAAAGTGCTAGTGTGTAACCATTTTGAGTGTAACATTAAACTAACCAAATTATTTGTTTTACATGCTACGGCAATAAATAAACCTTCGAAGTCTGTTGAGTTTCATGTTCCACTACATCAAAAGACAGACCCAAGATGAAATTGGAATTGTTATTGAAGGGTTTTTCCTGGAAATTTTAGCAGGATGAATTAAATATTGATAACACACACACTTGATGTAGGTTATTTTAGCAAATGATTGCTTGGCAGCCAAAAGAAACAATACTCACAAGAAATACTTATAAGACCTGGCAGTCACAAGAAACTATACAAAATGTTTAAAGAAGAGTAAGGTTTTGCAGCCTGTACTATCAAAAGACATCAGTGTTTAATTATGATGAGATAGGTTTGAGCAATGGATGACAATGACTCAAATTTTGGTTGGTTGGATTTATATGGCCGAGCCAATAGTCTCGTATCTTTAAAAGCTTGCCGATATCTTTTGGTTATCATAGAAACAGAGATATCTAAATTTTAAACAACAAATATTTGATACTTTTACTGTATTTAGTTTGGCAACCTATGCAATCCTGCTCCAGGGTATTTCTCCAGGTTGTTGTTCATCAAAGGGGCAGATGGAAAGCAGATTAGAATTCCATTAACATTGTGTTTATTTGAGGATTTGTTTCCTGGTAAACTGGATTAGATTTCAACTCTTGTCAAAGTGTAATTTCCTGAACCCACACATAATGACAGGTATCATCGAATTGAGCACATTTTTTGTTCACGATTGTTTTTTGATGTCGCCACTGGTGCAATGTTTCTTGTGCTGCAAGCTCTAACCTTCATTATTTAGACATATTTATTTTAACTTTATTTTTAAAAATATGCATTTTCTATATTTTGCTTACACCATACAAATTAGAGGGCTTGTGTTCCTTGGCCTGAGGTTGTACCAGATAACAGTTGATGTGTGAATATGTTAAAGTTGCCTTTGTTTTATGTTCCTGTATTCTCTTTCAGAAGATCTGGTCAGTTTTTGACATTAAATTCCCTGGCCCTGTGTATTAATTACCAAAGTCTCATATATAAGATGGGCATGTGTTTCAGCTGATCAAATCTATTCCTGATCGCCTTCAATCATGGTTAATTAATGTCACCAGGTTAACACATTTCACCCATGAGCTGAAGTGTTGATGGACAGATCAGTGTATCAGCTTCAATCAACCACATTGCTGCTGATAGAAAATTAATTAATAATGAAGCACTACTCTGGAGCTCTACTTTAAGGGATACACTTCTTAGAGTATCTTAGATCCTCACTGATGGCAGAGGCCATTTCCTTCTAAAAAAAAAAAAAAGTAAAAAACTTCTATCTGGATTTTGATGAAAATATTTTAAATACATTGGACGCTATTGTGCACATAATTGAATCATAATAAATTGAGTAAAGAGAAAAATAACCATTTGGAGCCTGACAACACAAATTTAACAGGTAGGAATATACAAACTTTGTTAAATAGGCAAATATGTTTTTTCAGACCTATTCTCTGAACATTTCACTTTAAACAGTTGATTCACCCACAAAATTCTTGATACCATATTCAGGCAACTTTTAGATACCTACATAAAAAATATTTAGGTCATTGTAACTTTGCCAGAAGTGTTGATCAAGTGTCTGCCCTGTTTCAAGCCCAGGGGCATATATGCAGAAATCGTTCAGGGGTAATGTTTTGTTTTATCTCGGATTACAATATACAGGGATATGTAACAGCAAGCTCTAACCTTAAATTGCAGATGAAATCATGAACTTTCTCGCTGAGCGCGGGAACTGGCGATATGCTGTACTGGTTTGCAAGCGAAGAAGACAGTGGCGTTGAATGCAAATGACTTGATTTCACTTAGAATTTTTGAATATCAAAAAAGGAGAAGTTAATTCACGTTTGTATATATTCACATTCCGTATATGTCAAATATTTATATGTTTTTGCGGACCTTTAAAACAACCGAAAAAATCACGAAGGAGGGAGACTCTAATGAGCTATCTATCACCATAGTAATGCACATGCAAATTGACAACTGTTGAGCTCACCAGTTTTCCGAATGCCTTACGGAAACAGACGCTAAAAAACAATACAGAGTACCTGGTTTGATGTGGATTGGGCCAGGATAACGCCAAGCTTCATATCCCTGTATATTATAATCCCACATTTTAATAAAACTGTTTTACAAGATATATAACAATATTAACCAACCAATTTCAATCAACTTCCATGTATAGTGGGGACAATCCGTCGTCATATAAATGAAATACCCTTGAGTACCACGTTAAACCCCAATCGACAAACAAACAATCCATGTCTTGTGTTGTCACAAATGTAGATCTGACAAAAGCTTACGTTACATGGCACTGATTGGTTTAACCAGAAATAAGATTGGAATGACCACAATAAAAAGTCTACCTAACACAACCACATAAAGTTTACAGTGTTTTTCTCAAGAGTAGAACAATTTTCCTCTGGGGTTACACGTTAGCACAAATATGATTGTTACAGGTTTAATGTAGAGAAAGACAATTTTGGAATCACATTTGTCTGACACTAAACTTCATTCCTATTTGAAATGTGGTCATTCCAATCTAATTTCTGGTTTGTATATGTATAGGCTAAAGCATAGTCAGTGCTACTCTTATAGGGAGGTTCGGAGCCTTACATTGATCAAATTTGGTGGTTGGTCAGCTGGGAGCCTATGTAGTTCAGACAGTTAGAGCACTGGCCCTGCTAGCCAGAGACACGAGTTCAGTGGGTTAGAGCACTGGCCCTGCTAGCCAGAGACACGAGTTCAGACAGTTAGAGCACTGGCCCTGCTAGCCAGAGACACGAGTTCAGACAGTTAGAGCACCGGCCCTGCTAGCCAGAGACACGAGTTCAGACAGTTAGAGCACCGGCCCTGCTAGCCAGAGACACGAAATCAGACAGTTAGAGCACCGGCCCTGCTAGCCAGAGACACAAGTTCAGACAGTTAGAGCACCGGTCCTGCTAGCCAGAGACACGAGTTCAGACAGTTAGAGCACCGGCCCTGCTAGCCAGAGACATGAGTTCAGACAGTTAGAGCACTGGCCCTGCTAGCCAGAGACACGAGTTCAGTCAGTTAGAGCACTGGCCCTGCTAGCCAGAGACATGAGTTCAGACAGTTAGAACACCAGCCCTGCTAGCCAGAGACACGAGTTCCAGTCCCGATTGAGGCAAACATACAATTTCTTTCATGGATGAGTACATACGATTGTGTGAACCAGCTTAATTATATTTATTGTCAACCACAAGTAGGTGGGATAACTTTCCTATCATGGCAACATTTTTGTTGTTGAATTACTGTTTGTCCAAATAATTGGGCTGGCAAGGAAATCATTCCTAAAGTGCCATCAAGTGATTTCAATCATAAAATATTGAAGTATTAGCTACATGTTTTCAAATCCGAAGGAGACAAACAAAACTATAAATTGTACTTTATTTTATTGGATCATTCAGTGGTAAAAATCATTTATTTAACGATGACATCAGTTGTATCACTACACAAAGCATTCATCTCAAATTGAACAATCAAAGTCTGGACCAAAGAGAAAATGATTTGATCTTTATTTTAGAATGTTTGAACAATGAGAAACTTTTCTAAAAAACTCCAATACTCTTATTCTCTGTATTGACTGTGTCGTTCACTCTTATCTCAGGGAGAAAATGGTCTGTGTCGTTCACTCTTATCTCAGGGAGAAAATGGTCTGTGTCATTTACTCTTATCTCAGGGAGAAATGGTCTGTGTCATTCACTCTTATCAAAGGGAGAAAATGATCTGTGTCGTTCACTCTTATCTCAGGGAGAAAATGATCTGTGTCATTCACTCTTATCAAAGGGAGAAAAAGGTTTGTGTCGTTCACTCTTATCTCAGGGAGAAAATGGTCTGTGTCATTCACTCTTATCTCAGGGAGAAAATGGTCTGTGTCATTCACTCTTATCTCAGGGAGAAAATGATCTGTGTCATTCACTCTTATCTCAGGGGGAAAATGATATGTGTCATTCACTCTTATCTCAGGGGGAAAATGCTAACATTGCTTTCTAGTGGTTTGTGAGGGGATCTTTATGAATACCGTGTATACTGAATGATCTAACTAAAAAATCACCCAGGGGAAATTGAATTATTTTGTGAAGTATCTTAAATGATAGGTTATTGACAGTGTTATATTTAAGAAATGATCAGCGACTGATCATCTGTTTGTCTATCTAAATGAATTAAACATTCAGAAATACACATGTTATCATCAAGCCAGTGATGATTCAGTATCATCAGAAGTCTGTTAACTGGAAGTATGCAAGGAGGGACCATTGCTCCATTTCAATGACAGTGTGCAGGAAGTCTCTCGTTTCTCCGTTCCGCGATTTGAAAATTAAAGAAATGACTGGTGAATGATGGGAAATCCTGCATAAACTAAAACTGCCTTTACAGAAAAACCTAAGTTAGGAGCAGATCATGGCTGCTCCATGCCATGCATTACACAGACTGAAAATAATCAATTTTTTAAAAAAAATATCATAGCCGGCTGTGTTTTGCTTTAAACGGCCTTCCTCATGATTCCTCATCCAAGATAGGCAGTTCAGTTATATATTTTGTACACTAGAGGGTGCTAGCCTTAAGAAATTGATTAACAGTCCCCTAAATGTGTTGACATTATGCAATGGGGTGTTCCATACTTCTAGTTGATAGTTTTCTGGTATCATATACACAGCAAAATAGAATCAGCACCTTATATCTGTTTATTGCCTGCCTTTATTATATTGCAAACCTTTCTAAACTCGAGCTTCAACAATATTCTGCAGTCTTAAGCAGCAGAATGTCTGCCTAAAGATTTCTGGTTTTTGTTTCATGAACAGAGTTATGTCCCTTGACAGTACTGGCAAACAATAGCTTTCCATCACATCCACTCCTTCTATAAGTGTCAGTTTGATATCAATAATATTTTACAGATTTCATTGGAATGATATGAGAATGCTCATGATCTGATCTGATTTTTTATTAAAAAGAGTTATGTCCCTTTTTAACAGTGCCAAACAATATTTTGTCATCGCATCTCGTAACCCCCGGCTGTGGCATAGTGGTTGGCATGTCTGCTTACTAATCTTACTTCGATGTACCGTCCATGTGTTCGAGTCGCCCATCAGGTAAATGAGTGAATCACAGGATGGCTTAGGAAGGCACCAGGGCGGTCTTTTCAAGGTTTTCTCTCGGTTTTCCACTGTATTGCAGAAAGTAACATGTTGAAATGGACAGTCTGGCGTCATAAGTGAAATACATGTTAAACGCTAATCGAACAAACAGTCACATCTTGTAAAGTTTCAGTTGGATATCAAGAATAGCCCCGTAGCCGTGGCTTAGTGGTTATCATTTGCACTTACTAATCCTATTTCGATGTACTGTTCACGGGATTGAGTCCATCTGTCGACCATCGGGTATATAAGTGAGTCACATTATGTGGCTCTCGCAATCGTGGGGGTGGTATTTATAAGGTTTCCTCTCGGGTTTTCCATCGTAATTTGACAAGGTACAGCATGAAATGGACAATTTGGCGTCACATGTAAGTGAAATACCCTTAAGTATGACATTAAACCCCAGTCAAACAAACAAACAAACAAAGCATGAATACCAGATTTCATCAGACTGACATGAGGATGTGCATGAAGATTTATGACCGTTATACGGATGGCATTGTCAACCAAACTCACTACTAATGTTTTTGGATATTGACAAGAATATAAAAAAATATTGTGCCTATATAACAAGAAACAAATTCATTACGCCGCCTGTCACTGTGAAATTATACAACTGTCTTTATGCACTATATATTGAGACCTGTGTCTAAATCACTGTTACGTGCCGGGGTTGTTGAGGGGGGGGTTTCTTCTCCCATCGAGCTGGCACGCCG
>JAQQZZ010073644.1:0-21051 GCA_030265115.1 Mopalia vespertina
CATAATTACAAAATTATTTACATTGAACTCTGGACTTATTGAACTACCACTCAACCATTTATATCACAGCCTGCTACTTTGAACTCTGGACGTGTTGACTTACCCCCGAAACCATGATAATCATAGCCAGTAACATTGAACTCTGGACGTGTTGACTTACCCCCGAAATCATGATAAACATAGCCAGTTACATTGAACTCTGGACGTGGTTAGTTACCACACAATCATAATTACAAAATTATTTACATTGAACTCTGGACTTATTGAACTACCACTCAACCATTTATATCACAGCCTGCTACATTGAACTCTGGACGTGTTAAGCTGCCACGAAACCATAATTACGTATATTTCTTACAAGTAATCACACTGACACAGGGATGTAGATGAATTAAACTCGATTAACCATCTCATGTTCAACACTTTGGACGTGTTGAAATACCACGAAACCATAAATACATAGTTAGTCACAGTGAACTTTGGGCGTGTTTAAATATCGCGAAACCAGAATAATCATAGCCAGTAATATTGAGTTCTGAGCGTGTTGAGTTATCAACAATTTTAAAATAATCATAGTTAGGTACTTGGAACTCTGGACTTGTTGAGCTACCATGAAATCAATTTGATCGTAGACATACGCTGAATAATGAACTGTTCATTAAACCATTAGGATTATAGACAAGGACATTGCACCCTGAATTTGTTGAACAACCGCCAAACCATATTGATACATTCAGGGGCTTTGAACCCTGAATGTTTTGAACTACCACGAAAATATAATGATCGTAGCCAGATACATTGGATGCTAAATGTGTTGTAGGCCTACTACCACGAAACGATAAAGATGGTATCCAGATACACATACTTTGTGTTTCCGGGATTTGTTGATCTACCACGGAACCATAGACATCGGTGTCAGGGCCAACTACTTCAAAATCATAATGATAGAGTCAGGTACAGAAAACCTGGGATGTGTTCATTTACCAGGAAAACATATAATGGCCATAACCATGTACAGAGAACCCTCAACTACCATAACACCATAATGATCGTAGTCCGGAATGGTTAATCGTGGAGGTGTTCCGCTATCAGGAAATCATAAAAATCGTAGGCAGGTATTGAGCTATCCGGTTTCAATAACCTAGAGCCAATATATGCTCATGGCAACAACAACAACAACAACAGAGAACAACGAGTAATTTTGCGTTGCAATGTCGTATACAGTCTCGACCTTTACAATCTCTTTTCCCAGGTTTGTTTGGTTTTATCCTTTTTTTTAAAGAAAATGTTGAAAGAGTGGCCGTTTCTGGCTTCCGAAACAGGTTCAGTGAAACTAACATTTATTAAACTGTCGCGAAAATGAACAGTATAAGTTTATATACAAGATGGTATAAGGATATATATTATCTTGACTCATCCAAGCCCTATACCACGACCCTATGTTTCTGTTCAGACGTTTGCCCCCACACAGACATAAGCCCACTAACACTATTTGTCGCACACCATTATGAAGGTACGTTTGTAAATGTAAAAAATTAAATATCATAAGGCTGAGCTTAAGGTGGGTGGAGAGATCCTAAGGCATACCGTCTGTGGTATGTCCTTTACCTCATATTGTTACCATCCAGAACCACCATGGTTTCGGCAGCTTTACTCATTTTGTTACCATCCAATACCACCATCATTTCGGAAGCTTTAACTCATGTTGTTGCCATCCAGTACCACCATGGTTTCGGCAGTTTTACTCATGTTGTTACCATCAAATACCACAATGAATTCGGAAGCTTCAATTCATTTTTTTACCTTCAGTACCCCCATGATTTCGGAAGCTTTAACTCATTTTGTAACTATCCAATACCCCCATGGTTTCGACAGCTTTAACTCATTTTGTTACCTTCAGTACCACCAAGGTTTCGACAGCTTTAACTCATTTTGTTACCTTCAGTACCACCAAGGTTGAGGCAGATTTGCGTAAATAGGCACAATCTTATTACTGCCAATTCTTCGCTTTACCTATACAGGGTAACCGCATCCATAGCAACTTCAATCTTCTGGATACATAAACTAGAAATGTGAAAAGTTCGTGAAAATAAATTTAGAACATCAACACATGAGTTCACGGTTTGACTGCCATTTTGACCTACATAACTTTTAAGCTTTTCAGTAAGAAAAATAAATATTTTTTTATTTCAAATTTCTAGCTATCATTTAAAGAGGATGGAGTCTAAAAACAGCGTGATATGTGTAATAAATAATAAAGTCCATGTAGAACAATCATTGACAGGATCACTGAGTATATTCTTGTTCAGTGCTGAAGTTACATTGGTTCTACTTATTGTGGGAAACATTAACTTAAAATGTGATTTGAGTTACAATTCGCAATGCTGGACGAGTAATTAAGTCATTCTAAATAAAAACGGAAAATATGCCTATTTTGTTTGGCATCGGTATATCAATATGCAAAAACACTTTAATGATATTTAGAGATTTTTTTTAAAGATATTATAAAATTAACTAATTTAACGAGAATGTATGTAATGTGATGTTTATAAGTAACTGCCTGGCTAGAGATTACAGGCTGTCAGACGATTTTGACCTCATCTCAATTCTGTGGATCATGCCTTTAAAATTCAAGTTAAATCGAAAAGTCTCGGGAAAATCGAAAAGCTATTCAGCTCGAAGAGGGTGTGAGGCATTTTAGAATAGACCAAGTGAAAACAACCACAGCCATAATCGGAGTGTTGTCGCAGGTTCCCGATAATATTTCGGTTATATGGTATTCTTACATACACTATCCACAATCAGACATAAGTGGCAGCATGAAGCCGATTTGTTTGTGGTATCTTTATATTATGTTCTGCATTTATCCGGTCTTGTTCTTGTTTGTTGCTCTTGGTGTCCATGGCATTGTCCTTCATCAAGTCAGCTGGTACGCCATCATATGAGTGAAATAACCCTAAGTACGGCGTTAAATCCCCATCAACCAAACAATATACATACACGAACTAGAAGCTAATACATCGTTTCGTAGTTATCCGCTTCGGACAATTTTTATACGATTTTATCGCAGTCTGAATAATTATATACTTAAGTGAGCCAGTCTTCTTTCATATAACAAATTATGTGGAAACTTTCACTGTATTCTCAACAAGGATAGTACATCCAGGAAGAAATAGCTTGTTAATGACTGCATTTAACTGCCCGCCGACCTGAAGATTAACGAGTTCTGTATGGCCAATCCTCCTGCACGGCGAAGACTTTAATCAATTATAGAATCCTATAAAGTGGGCCTTTATAAGTGTGTCTCATTTAGGAACTTCTGATTTTACTCAAAATTTTAAAATGCTTCTACATTTGTTTTAGCTTTCGATATAGACGATATAAAAATCAAATTGTTATATTTTGTGACGAAATAACCAAGATGTAGGCAGCTGATTAAATTGAGTTTTTTTTAGTATTAAACAATACATGGATATTTTTCATTAAGATATTTGAGGGGGGGATTATTGTGGATGATTGTTGTCCATATTTTCAAGACAATAACAATTTTCAACACTCTACAGACATGTAGATAGGTAGGCTTTAGCTGCTAATAAAATTTAATAAAATATTTAGAATAAGACGACAATTAACGCTTCATCGAACTGATTGACTACATATTCATGTATTTCTACAGATAGACTTAGCTCAGGGACTTCACGGTTTAAAACACAATGAAAGTCTAGTTATTGTACGAGAGGAATTACATTGAATTGTCGCCACGAGCTATATTGTGGCAAGCAAATGAAGAGTGCAATGATTGTAGAAAGCTACTGGTGCGTATTTCTCTTTGAAGACTGGCACCGTTACATGTGTAGCGGTGTTCTGTTCATTGCCCGTGATGTTTACCTCAATGCACCTTATTGGAAAACCCATGAATTAACCAGTGCGCAAAACACAAGGGTTAAAGGTCCACTAATATTATAAAAAGGTAGAGAGTGTAAAATTGAATATGGTCGGAATTTACATCACGAAGACTTCTTGTCAAGATTACTACGCCACATTAAGCCCAGGTGAGGTTTGAGAAGCATACAACCATGTAAAACTTTCATGTTGTTTATTTTGCCTTCTCTGTTAGATGGGCATTTTAATTATATCAAGACTGCGCTGTATAGGTGAAAACCGCGAGGAAACCTCATGAAGAGTATTTAAAAAACCTTGCGAACTCAAGTCAACGGAAACTCCCTTTATAGAATCAGTGTCACCAGGAGATCTGAAACCTGTGTGATACACCGAAAGGAAGTCCTCGGTCCCATACAGAACTGAGCCACGGCAGTCACGGTCCCGTGTTATCAGAAAGCCTTATGTACTAAGTGTGATACACAATGTTATTTCACGTGTATGGCCTTGCTAGTCAGAGACCCGAGTTCGAATTCAGATGGGGGAAAGCTAAAGTTTCTTTCTCTACAATCGGACTGTATAAGGACTGTATTGTAACCACAAAATGACCTGAAGCCACCGTGGACTTATTATAATAGATAAATACCCAATGTTATACCAATTGGATTCTATGACTTTGTTCAACTTAAACGCATAAAGTTTGTTCAAATATGTGATCAATTATTTTTCTTTCGCTGCGAGCAAATGTTCCTTTTCTACTCCTTAGAAACAAACGTCGATCTGGTTCAAATCAGTTTTAAAACGCTCCCCGTGTTGTGTTTATCACCCAATAGCCACAAACAATACACGGGGTTTTAAATGATGATTTTAATCGGTTTGAAACAAACGTGTATACGTTTGTTATGTTTTAGTTCTACTAGTGTCAAGAATTGTTTTTTCCTATGGTTATAAACTAGTCTTTCACAAGATAACGCTAAATAAATCCATCTTCTCAGAACGTTTGCTAAATCCATGATATTTGTTACAAAGATTTTTTTTGCATTATCTGGTTGAAAGATAGCAAGGCATCGATACATCCTTCGTAATTAAAATAAAAGAAACCATACAACAAAAACATGATTGACTGAAGTTTATAGGTATTACGTTTGGCGAATATAGTTTCATTTATTTATATCTATAGTTGGAGTCAAATTTATTAATTATCTTTATGGCACTCTTTTCAGGCCACATCGTTTTACTTTACTATTTATTATCCAATGTGAGCATTGGAAGGAACTTCTTGTTGCCTTTGTGCTCTGAGAAAAACAGGAAACCGACCTTGTGGATCGCGAATTGTGATTGTCCTGTATTGTCTTGTTCTTGTTCCCAGTGACGTCTAGGGTGGTTTCCGAAACCCACTTGGCTGACACACCGTCATAAAAGTGAAATAAGCTTAAGTACGGCGTTAAACACCAATCAAAGAAAAAAACCTATCATTGGTTATATTTTAATACAATCTTTCAAAACGATTGTTAGTCAGGTTAATACAAGTCACATCGTCAGTCAAATTTAGATTTGTTAAAATTCCGACAGCTTCGATTTAGCTAAATGATGTAGGTTGTTCAAAAATGGTTAACATTTCGTTGAATTAAATTTGTTCAATTCAATCAGAATTTATTCTAGCACTGGTAAATTTTGTCATAATTAGCAAGAAATCTTCCTGTAAAAAACGGACTATATATTTTTTTATAGAATATATACGATTGATCTATGGTTACGTATGGTCATAGATTCGGCCAATAACCGTTGACTTCTGTATATTAACGAGTAAACCAAATTATACTAAATCCCAATTTAAATAATCTGGCGGAGATTGTGTTTTTTTTTCGTTTTTGCTGTTTTTTTGCTGTGCTTAACGTACAGTATAAAGTTGTGTGTGAAAATTGTTAAAGGAAACATATCTGCAACTGGTTTTAATATGTAATAAAGCAATAAAAATACCCAAGTTGATTTTCATAAATAATTAATAAAAAATGATAGGCATAACCTATATGACTTGGACTGTCCGCCAATGTGACTACAAAAAGATAACTATCGCTTCCATACACTAACGAATCACAGTACACTTTCGTATTTAAACTGTTGTATACAAATTATCAGTTCGAAGATGCCTTATTTTTAACGTTTTTTCTCTTTAAAATAACCTGAAGGCTATAACATACACACTTTTAGTGGTTGCCATATATTATGTCAAATTGCAAATGAGTTTAATAAATCAAAACACGAACTCCTGAACTACTCCAAAAATTTTGCTACTGCAAATGAGTTGTTTGCAGCCCGAATCATCTAATTCAATTTAAATATATAAACTCACAGCATGTGATATACCCATACGATAGATTGTCATTATTGTTAATCGATTTCAGACATTGTCAAGTTCAATGATAGTTAAACCGATGATTATTTGAAAGGTCAATTAAACTTTTCACAATTCATCAAAATATTCCAAAATATTGACGGTCATCAATGTGCAGCCGGTCGCAACGTGATATGTCGTGGCGCTATGCTTGAGACGAGTTTAAAACATCCGAACATTGACATCGATTATAATCTATATGTTTGCCATCGTGTACCTGCTCATCTCCTAAGCTGTTGGTCACTGTTGAAATACTGGGGTTCACCAAAGATCCACGCTGACAACAGTATAATTCTCACAGACATGCCCTTTTTCAGATTTCCAATAGAGCTCTGTAGTGAACTCAATCAAGAATGACCCAGCCCGTGTCAAATAGAGAAATCCGTTCATCAATTGTTTGTCATTTCTATAGCAGCACGCGCCACGGGTCACGTGCGAAGGGTGGGGCTCATGTTACCCAAAAGGGCTCATCATGACACTATTTCGCACTTCATTTACCACGTGCGTCTAGAAGAGCCACTAATGCGCGTGGGCACAGGTAGACGGGCTCTTATCGGCACGGGATTTGCATGAAGTTTATTTCACCTGTGACTACTATCACAGCATTTGATTGCAATGTGGGCAGGTCAATTACAGACGTCCACTGGGTTGATCATTGATGAGGCGTGAAGCGAAGACTTAATAAGAGCTGATAGACTGCGAGGACCGAGTGCCCCGAATCACTCCCATTCAATAGCAAGATGATGTGTAGAGTGTGAATGGAGACTGGAGTTGACCGTACTTGGTCAATTGTTTATGTCATTACGCTACAATGACCCTATGTGCTCTTCTGCAGTGTTCCTCAATAAGACCGCTTGACATCCCCAGCTAATATTCAATAACTCAACAACGGCGGGTTAATTATTCCGTCGCATCCACGAGAACGTTAACGTCACCCCTGACACTACACCCATGGGTTAGACAGTTATCTGGAATTGCACCTTAGCCATTGTTCTTTGTTTCGGTACGTCGGTTGTCTGCTAATGTCCTTACATCCTTTATTCCGTGGGGGCCGTTTTGGTCGTTTAACGCGTCAAAGTTTTTATTGTATATGTTATCATTTGGGAAATCGTATTTATTATGTGCCACGCAACGCTTTTAACAAAATGACGTTTTGTTTTATGTTAGCTTTTTCTTTTTTCATAATTTACATATAAATATTGGTCAGAGAAAGAAACTTTCCAACCTGGCATGAACTGAAAATAATTTATGGTTCATGCCTTCTCATAGAAATAATGAAAACGTGCGCAAGTTACTTTCGATCTAAATAGGTGTCAGTCAGACTAAAGCTGACCTGTTCCATACTAGCTTGGTATCATGGTATGGTTGGGGTGTATATTAACTAAAAGGCTGGAAACGTAATTGGAATTCAATCCAATGCGTTAATCAAGAGACGTAAAGGAAAGGGTTAGGTCCATGGTATCAATAGGATTATCTGAGAATTGTGAGTTAAATTGGAACTCCCAATCATAATAAATCCAAGCGCATCATGGAACTGTGTGATGCGGATAATGGTGAAGGGAGTATAGTATACGCTCGGATAGTGCATGTGTGTTTAAAAGTAACAAATATTTGTATGTTCTGTGAAAAGGCCACCCACTCAACGTACATGGTACAGTTTACAACCAGCGGATGGTTAAAGAACCAAATCGCTCTATGTAAGACATTATGGATTATTGTTATACCTTACAGTGGTCACCTTGGTCACGAGGTTCGATAGGTTACACTTATAGCGATAATACTAGTATTCACATAATTCATCGAGTATAAATTTAATAAGTTCGCAGGACGTCAGGTAGCAATGGATTGATCGCATGACGACATTGACTCTCTTTTGGTTGTTTCCATGTGTTGTAAAGTGGCGCTTAGTCTCATCGAAGTGATATCGTTTACCGATATTCCTGAGAAGTTGCGACATGAGCTTATTGGAGACTTGGGAATATGTACTCTATCAGTTTAAACTAAACGCCCACGTTACCTTTAAGGTACAAAATATGTTCCTGTCCTTGATTCGTCTTTTTACTACTGGAGCTACACGTGTTAATTCCTTGATGAATTCATTGATCAACTTATTGGACTCAATTCATTCCTTAAAACAAAGGGGGTAAATCGGGTACGGCAACACATAAATAATTCTTCATATAGCTATATAATATTTAATGACAAATACAAGACTGTCTGGACTTTTTTGTATTCATTCAACTCCATATCTGCTCCAATAGCCATCTCATTTTGGCAATTTGACGTAAAGAAAGGTATTGCCAAACATTACAGATATGCTTTAAACTCCTCACTTGATAAAATGTATAAATGACAACAGATCGTTTTTGTTTTATTGGGGGTTTTACGCCGTATACTTTCACTCATATAACGGCGATGGGCGAAGGAAATCACCCTAGACGCCACTGCCAAGAAAGACAAGACAGGACAAAGACAGGACTTAATACAACGACATCACAAACACACTAGCTACGTGATGTCCCTTAGCCCCGATAACACCAAGGCAACAGGAAGCTCACTCTCAGCACCCGCCAAATAACGACGGAAGACTAATAGATTAATATTCAGGGTGCATGACAGACCTATTTTCAGATAAGGAACTAGTCTACAAAAAACTTCGCTCATCTAACATCTCCGAACATGGTATCCTTTTCCCGCATACAGAGCTGTTACAAAGAAATATCTTTCATACTCTTGTGCAATTCAACGGAATAAACTCCCTCCGAAAATTCAATGTGTCACCTTTTCAGGTACATTTAGTCATTTGGCGTTTCCAAGAGCAAAGTATTAAGGTTCGTCATTTTGGGGTGTGAGGGAGAAATATCGCAAAATGCTGCATTTCTAGTGAGAAATAAAAAAGGGAGACGGAAGGGGGAGCAGAGGCGGGTAGCTTAGAACGGGCGCAATATAATGTTATGATAAACATTTTGAAAATGGCTATGGTGAGAACATTGAAGACAATCCCTGTAATTCTAACCGATGTAACTTATTAAACATATTTAATTTAGACATGCGTGTGAAGTTTTATGAGGGAAATGTATCTAGTGGGAATTTTTATTCGTTGTTAATGGCCTTTAACGACGTGGATTCAAATTTTTCTAAGTTATTATTATCTCAGACAGCGTTTGGAGATAATTATAGCTGGAATGACGATCGGCGGGATGTCCATACGTAGGTACGTACTTACGTATTACCAGAATGCTAGATCCCGTCTTGCAAGGTGGGGATTCTTAATAGATCTTCACCTTAAATTAGCCATATTTCAATTGAAAAAAACTTACAACCGTAAGAGCATACACATAGTATGCAGTTGAAGTACCAGACAGTCCCTTAAAATGCATGCGTCCAGATACCGGAGCTTTGCAGATTCTGTATCTATAGTGTTTAGAAATATAATAATTTTTAGAAACCTATTCTGCCGCACTAGCTAAATCACTAAATGTTGGTAATCATTTTTGTTGTCAATCTCTGAGGCGAGGATTAAGTACAGAAAAGAGTCTATTCAAATTTGTTGACAATTTCAAACCCTATTCCAGTTGTCCTTAATTTTTGGTATATTGTTAGGCGAAAAATATATATTATCGATTCATTGATTGATTGATTTGTTTTATTTATTTACTGTTTTGATGACTTTGCAGCCCGGATGTTTGGTGGGAAACCAGAGAGAAACCTGGAGAGACCCACTCCGCGATAATCAATGAAAACATACCTCTGATCAAAAGGCGGTCTCAAACTCATGGACTTACATTGTATGGGGTTCAGCAGTCCAATAAGCAGCCAACTGAACCATGGCTTAGTCCCATAACTATCCCTAATTTAAAGGTGAAGGTGGGTGAAATATTGTTTATTGTTTTTACATTACAGATATGGTCTGATCAAGGGTGCCGAAACTTATGACACACAGAATTTTTCTACCGGTGAAACTAAAATAAGTGGAAAACGTAAACATCAGGTAATCTTGTCAGAGTCCGGTCAAGCAAGCAAGCAAGCAAGCAAGCTTGCATACATACATACACACACACACACACACACACACACATACACATACACATACATACATACATACATACATACATACATACATACATACATACATACATACATACATACATACATGCATGCATGCATGCATGCTATAAATCCGCGCCATTTCGGAGGTACCTCATTCAAATTTACAATCATTCTATGAATTTCCATTTGAATAGAAACAAAACGAATAATTTGTATAATACTAGACTGACAAAAAGGGATTAGTTACGATGGTTTTCGGTGAATATTTACTGAGAAATACGTATTGTCAAGGAGACACAAATGACACATGAGGAATAGATCCAAATTGCTCTTGTGAAATTAAGAAACGAAATAACGTTACAGACAATGGACACCAGTATATAAACTGCATCAGAAAGTTGACTATTTTTCTCCTTTCTTCGTTAATAACGATGTGATTCTGTAAATATAGAATCGAAACCTGTAAGATTATCAGACCTGTCTATCTTGTGTATTTTGCAGTATTTTGTATGAACAATTTATGCTCAATACACAAATACGCCAAACCTGTGAAAAAAATACACAAAAATTTGATGAACTCACGAAGGCAAAAATACAACGGAACTCAAAAAGAAATTCATAAAACAATCTGAGTAGCTAGCAGGTCTCCAGGTAAATGCTTGGGAGTTTAAGAACAGTTTTTTTCCCCTACAAAGAGCAAAAGTCTTGGTGCCTATCACCATATTGGTTTGCTGGAAAACAATCATGAGTGTGGTAGGAGTGTTATGAAACTAACGTTTTACTTGGAAGACAATCTGTCAACTTATTTTCAAGATAAATTTGGGTACATAATAACATTTAATTAAAGGCAGCATGTTTGCGGACAGTATTCCGTTGCACACGCAATATACCAGCTATATGTGCTGTTAGTAGTTTCACTTTGAAGGAATACAATCCAATCCATTATGCAACAGGAGGAACCTACAATTATAATATGAACGCAAACCATAAAAATAAATTAAGAAATTAAATTAAGATCACATACAAGAATGAGTATAGCAGAGTATGCAATGTTGGCTATATTGTTCGGTATCTGGTGGAATGTAATGACATCCTTTCATTGCAAGAAGTAGAAGCTATATCGAAAATCGGTTTATTTATAAGTTATTGTCTACTCATCTATTGTCTCAACAGGACTGGGTAGGGTGGGGAAGCCGCATTCTTAGTCTTAAGTGAATAGATGAATTTGTTTGTGTTCACAGTACATACAGATGTGAATATCACAAACATATGCAATGGCGGCCATATTTTTTTCTGCAACTTAGCTGAATTCGTTTTGAAGTTATGTTCACAACACATACATACAGATGTAAATCTTGTAAGATTACTCACGAAGTGATGGCTATATTGTTCTGTGGAATTTGGTGAAATGCAATCCCATCTGTTTCTTAATAGGAGGAAGCTTTTTTCCAAGTTTGGAAATTATCCAATGGCCGCCATTTTGTTTTAAGGAATTTGGTGTGTCTATACCAATTCGAGAGGAAGCTACGGTACAAGTTTCAAGTTTATCGGTGAATTTGTACTCAAATTATCATGTTCACAGCACATAGCGTCATTAGTGAAATATGGTGCGATGGTGGCCATATTGTTTTGCTGAATTGCATTCTCAAGTTTTCATGTTAACAAAACATAGGAATGAATATTGTAAAAGTCTGCAATGGCAGCTATTTTGTTTAACGGAACATGGTGAAATCTAATCTCATCCGTTGCCCTAAAGGCAGGAAACAATATTTTAAGTTTGAAGTAAATCAGTGAATTTATTGTCTTTTTATCGTGTTCACAAAACATACATATTATAAAATTGAGCGATAATCGCCATTCGTAACGGCCAAGAAATCAGTGAATCTGTTACAGAGTTATCTCGTTCATAACATATGAAGACATGAATATTGTAACTGTATCCAATGACGGTCATATAGTATTGCAAAGTTGGTTGAAATGTAATCCCACCGTTCTCTTAAACAGAGTAAGCTTCAAATTAATTGGTGAATTGGGTTCTCAAATTATCATGTTCACAAAAAATAGCCATGAATTTCGCAGAATTATGCAATGGCAGCCATATTGTTTTACGTAATTTGTTTGAAGTGCAATCAAGTGTGATCCTATCCTTTGTCTAAAAGGCAGGAACTATATTCCAAGTTTGAAGTATCATGTGAATTTATTCTCTTCTGTTTGTGTTCACAACACATACAGACATGAATATTGTAAAATTATGCAATAACGGCCATTTCGTATTACGGAATGTTGTGAAGTGCAATCCCATCCGTCGTTTTAACAGGAGGAAGCTGCACACCAAGTTTGAAGTTAATCGGTGAATTTGTTTCAAGCTAGCGTGTTAACAAACATTTGTGACGGACGGAAAGATGGACGGACAGTAGCACTTTAAATACTCAAAAATAAATTATCAAAAGTTCAAAGAAGACAATACACATAATGATCAGATAATATTCCTTAAAAGTCACATTGACCTATAAATGTTAAGAATGGTAGGCTGGTCTGGTATATATGAGATCTTGCAATGGTTGCTGTTTATATCGTCTTATATCGCTCATGTGAAGGAGTGAGGTGTGGTGAGAGAGTCCGTGTATGTATTTACCTGAAATTTACTTAGAATATTCGTAGAAAGTCAAATCGTTGGAAATAAAAGTATTGATCGGAATGAATACAAGGTATATCAGGCAAATTTTTATCTCAATATTTTTTTTATTGTGCTGCTTCATAACAATAAATTAAGGACATTTTCATATCTTTTATTTAAAGTAAAACAATCGAGGTTTACGTTAGCGGAAAAAAATATTCGAAACTGTAATCATAAATCTATTGTAATTAAATTTGGGCATTTAATTAAGGCTTGCTGGAAGCTAATTAACAAGACCATTGAGAAGGTGATGGAGATTAATAGGATTATGACAGGTCAGCAGCCTAGCCTCCCCACTGTTTCTGTTTGTCAACTGTTGATTTGTAGTTCCTCTGTTCAATATAGTAATAAGTTTTAGATCCCAAGCTTACACAATACCTCTATTGACAGGCTCACTCATATGCCGTTCGAACAACGTATAGACTGATTGGACAGTCAATCGTTAAATGCCTATTTAAGATTTCGGCAGATTATCCATAGAAACTTGCTCAATTCTCGAAAAAATATTTATCCAGAGAAAAATGCTCGCCTTATATAATTTATAGATTTTTAAAAATGTTTTCCAAAAAATATACATTTTTTTTATTCTTATATGATTTTCTGTGGTCCACTGAAATCGTTCTAAGCATAATTTGTTAGGAATTTGTTTCTGTCGAGAGTAATTTAATTTGCAATATTTTCTCAAGGTTTTGTAGCAACTTCACCAAATCTACACATAGTTGTAATCCGGATTATCCAAGCTTTACAAACATATACACATATATAATATTCTGGACGGTACTCCGCGGGATAATGGGCTTAGAAGTTTTCTTTTTCCTCAAAATCCACTCAGAGTTACCGCAAGACCTTAAGCTAAAAGCGAAATTAGGCTAATTGTTAACAAGTAGAGTAGAGGTTAGCACAATTCGCGTACCCCCCGCAGAAATACTAGAATGATTAAACAAAACTTCAATTTTATATAAATACAGGTGTAAATCTCATATCAACCATATACTAGGAGTATTAAACTTGTTTATCATGCTTAGTTTAGTTTATTTTTATAAGCCTTGACCCCCTATAGGCAAATTTTAATGTGAAAAAAGACATTTAGCTTGCCTCCACTAGGATTCGAACTCGGGTCTCTGGGTAGCAGAGCCTATACAAAATCATAAACATTTAAATTATATTGTTGTCAATCATACGATCTACACAGCCTTCGGAGATTACAAATCGAGGCTGACACACTATTCATTTAGTGTCGTGTTAGGGGAGACTTTGTTAAAGGATTGACATTTAGACACATTATATACAGAGAAATACATAACATTTGTAAATGATGTAGAACTTTCAAGTATCGTTTCTTTTACGTGTAAAAGGTCAGAATTGGCTCAAATATATTATCGTGTCTTACAAATCGTTCAGCTTATAAACGTTTTTTTTTTGTATTTAAGTGAAATGTAGAAAATTAGGACTTTCTTTCGTCCAAATAGTAATATTTTTTCACTGCAATTAAAATTATACTATACTATATAGACTTCGTTTCTATTTTGATGAGGCGTACAAACAAAGGTCATTTCGTCACCTACAAGGCTGATGTTACGTCTTTTTCCACCACGTTTGGAATAACACCATCCTCGCTGACGTCAACTTTCGAATAATGATTTTCGATATCGCCAAGTTTGAAACTACCGTAGAAAACTTCCTATTTATGAATTCATCTTTGGTATAGATAAAAACACGAATACAGTAAAGTAATAAAGTTTGGCTACCATAATATTGCTCTCCTGCATGGACAGCTGAAAGGATTCAACTTTTTTTTTTAAAAGATGTATTTAATTCTTGTAGCATGATAGCCCCGTCATTTGGACTTTGTTCTGACGTAAACCTAACAAAACATCTAGTTGTTTTCCGTGAACTTATTTAATGAATATGCTTCTGAGCATCAGTGAGCTGGAGCTCAAGGATTGGGTCACTTATCCCAGTACACGCTTCTTTCAATATCACTCACATACCTCGTTGACAAACACTGTACATATAAAGTCTGGTTGAACGGTTCTTCATATATATTCTTCGGAAACCAATTTGGACTAGGCCTTTCCAGAAGTTAAGCCGAGCTAAAATACAAAGACTGACAAGACAGCATTGACCATGGAAATGCCCCATGGGCACACTAAAGTATACATTCTCTGTCCAGGACTAGATTTATCACGTCTGCAGCGGGACGCTGATTAGTATGGTTTAATATAAACACAGCAGTACACTTTATTTTACTATACATACTGGATTTGTGCCTAAGGGATTCATGTTAAAGTAAATCGTTCGATTTATATACTCGTTTGATTGATTGAGGGTTTAGAATAGGGTTTCGTTTCCCTACTATGGCGGCTTGCCAGTCCAATGAGTGAACGAACCCACCCTCGACGCCACTGGCAACAAACGATGCATGGTAAGACAGCAATGACAAGATAGGACAATTACCATGCACAGTATAGGATAAACATAGATCGTAAACAGTTCTGTCTGATGTTTCAGCTATAGTGTTCAAGATTGCAATTGTTTGTTTGACTGGTGTTTAACACCGTACTTAGGGTGCCAACCCAATAGGTGAAGGGAGCCAAACAAACAAAGCCATAACAGGACAATCACAGGACATAAGGAAAGATCATCACCAACAGATTGGCTTTGTGTTGCCCCTTGGACCTGTGAGCACCAGAGAAAATAACTCCCACCGCCCGCCCATATCGTACTTGCGTTGTTGGCAACCATTTTTTAATTGAATGATCTTAATAAACAGCCGAAGGAACAGCAACCATTGTTTTGGAGGTCAAATTGTCAAGGAAATATTCCCAACATTATAGAAACGTGTTTGATCTCGGCGCTACACGATCAACCAATCACCATCTAATGTTTGATCTCGGTGCTACACGATCAACCAATCCCCATCTAATTTTGATCTCGGCGCTACACGATCAACCAATCACCATCTAATATTATAGGCCATACGAAACGTATCAGTCTGTTCGTTCCACTATTAAAGACATACAGGTCAAACATATTTTGAAACTAGACGAAGAATTAATAAACGCCGAGTGACACCGTTTCCTATACAGAATCAAAGTCTCAAAAGTTCCGGATAGTGGTAGTACAGTTTAGACAGACAATGATTCTGGTATCCAGTGCAGCTTTCCATGCAGAGGAAGAGAAACCGGAAAGTTTCCAGTCTATCCATAAGCGGGTTTAATTTTGTTCTATCACACCTCATCATTCCTCGATCACGAGTGACCAGCAAAAGAAAACCGAGAAGCTCTTGATTGTGTCACGATCCCTCCAGAGCCGAATCAATTCCCCTTGTCGTTCATATCCGAAATCTGATGGGCCGCGTTTTGGTGCTGTTGACAGACCACTTTAGCATGTCCTGCCCGAGTGGCGGCGGCAAAATGGCTTTCTTTAGGTAAACACCGCCCTAGATGGGGAATTCCAAGTGGCTAAACTGTAAGAGTATTGATTTCAACTATGTCAACGGATGCTTCTTAAGACTAATTTTCCACCTAGCGCTCATGTTGCTTGGCTAATACAGTACCGATTCTCAACGCAATTGATAGCAGTGAATTCCAACCAAAAGAGATTTTTCCTGAAGGCTACCCTTGACTTTTTATGCCATGGGATTTTGATTGAATTTCTCTAGACTTGTGATAGGTTGATCGGGCCCTTTCCAAACAATTCTATTTGCTATAGCCCGAGACGTGCAGTAGCCTGAACACTATACAAAGCCCTTATTCAACAACACTTAATTCCTTCGTCATTTCTGTTCATTGACAAACATTAGAAGGCACGTTTAGCTGAAACAATGGCTGTGGGCTTTATTACCAGTCATCCAACCCACTTCACTCTATAATACAAACTAGTGTTCCCACAATACAGTTAGTCCAAGCTATCTTTAAACGCGCAAGGACGTGCTCGGGTAACATTATAATTCATTGATCAGCTGATCGTTATTGCTGTATTTTGCTTCAAATCCAGTGTGTGCGAAAAACAGGCAAGAACACATGTTTCCTTGTATAAGCTAGTAAGTAATCTTTACATTCTTTAACACTGTTAAAAGCATGTCGGAATTGTCGGAAGCGGATAACGACGAAGTGATTAAATGCTCGGATAGGTGTGTTAGAATGTTACGAAAATGTGTATGTTCTGTGATCAAGCTACTCTTACTGCGCATGCGTACTATAGTTAGCAACCTCTGTGAAAAGTTAAGAATTGTTTTAAAACATTTTTTATTCATATAAGTCATTAAATCAGATGAAGCAAACATATAACCAAAATATTCACACAAAGCAACTCGCAACTTCCCTAACTCACCGGCCATTTTAAGACATCCCCCGATTTCCCCCAACTCACCGGCCACTTTCAAACATCCCCCGATTTCCCCCAACTCACCGACCACTTTTAAACATCTCCAAGACTTCCTCAAACTCACCTACCACTTTCAGACGTTTACGATTTCCCCCAACTCACCGGTAACTGTCAGACGTCCGAAGACTTCCCCAATCTCACCGACCACTTTCAGGCGTCCCACCATATCCCCCAGCTCACCGACCACTTTCAGACGTCCCACCATATCGCCCAACTCACCGACCACTTTTAAACATCCCACCATATCCCCAATCTCACCGACTACTTCCAGACGCCCCCCATATCCCCCAGCTCACCGACTACTTTCAGGCGTCTCACCATATCCCCAATCCCACCGACCACTTTCAGACGTCCCACAATATCCCCAAGCTCACCGACTACTTTCAGACGTCCCACCATATCCCCCAGCTCACCGACCACTTTCAGACGTCCCACCATTTCCCCCAATCTCACTGGCCACTTTCAGACGTTCCACGATTTCCCGCAACACACCAGCCACTTCCAGACGATCCCTTATTTCCCCCAACTCACCGGCCACTTTCAGACATCACTACTGCTTCCCAAACTCAGAGACCACTTTCAAACATCACTACTTCCTAATCTCAGTGACCACTTTTAGACATCCCCAGAATTCGCCCAACTCGCCGGCCACTTTCAGACATCACCACAACGTCTCAAACTCATTGGAAACTTTCAGACGCCCAACGATTTCCCCAAACTCGATCACCTGCCACTTTTAATGACGTCCCTCACTGACTGCTTTGATACACCACGACGACTTCCCCTACTCACTGGCAATTTCCACTTGTCCAAGGAATCTAAATCATGGACAACACTGGTTTGGATTCTTTTAGAGGCATATAGAAGTCGGAAGTACATATAAGATGAAAAACAATGGTGTGGATAACAACTTCTTAGTTTATTGGACACCACTGATGTGAGAAAAATCGTTTCATTGGTGAATCATAAACATATGCAAACACTGAATAGGCTGTGGCGGACTTAATATGGCAACAGGGCAGTAAACCAGTTCCCGGTTTTACGTGTAGCTACTGCATTCCGTCACGGGTTTCCAACAAAAAAGTGTTTTTTGCCATCTAAACCGTTATCATCTCAACGCTTTAATTTGTACTTCTCTTATTAATACAAATGCAGTATTTGGTTTGTTTCATTGGTGTTAAATGCCGTTCGTACGGCTATTTCACTCACATGACGGCGTGCCAGCCCAATAGGTGAAGGAAACCGCCCCTGGCAACAAATTAAGACAACACAGGACAAATACAGTACAGCCACAGGATGACATCACAAACAGATCGGCTTCACGTCGCCCTTTAGCTCTGACTACACCAGGGCAACAGGATGCTCCCTCCCAACCATCCGCCAGTATTTGGTAGCATTTTATAAAAGTCTGTTGTATTTGACATATCAGTGTATTAAGCATTGTTAACATAGTTTAGATGAATGTTGAAAATAGCATGTGTTTGATCGCGAGCCACTCATAAGGGAAGAATGATTCAACTCATTGCTAAGATGTTTCAATAAAAATTGCGGTTTAATCATCGGAAGGTTGTGACAGAAAATTGATTATGGAATAAAAATGAATTGTTGATAGGACTGCGAAGTCGGCTGAATGATTCGATAGGAAATGACGCCTAAAAAGCTCCCCTTCCCGCTCATATAACACGGCAATTTACCTCTTCCTTTCAGCGACTTTTGTTGGGGCCACTGACGGCTTCGACAATTCCATGGCGGCCAATCGATGATGCACTCTCCTTACATCCGGTAGTAAGGATGAACTAGATTGGATTGGCACTCTCCACCGTTTCCGCTCCACTGAACATTGGTGAACTAACAGCAAAATCCCATTACATCCCGCAGGGCCACGACTCCTTGCGTTACTCCAAAAATACAACTTCACAGTCTTCATAAAAACTGTCATTCAAAGTATTCTCCAATGATAATATTTGCATATTTTAGGTTGTTTTCATTATTGGGATAGGCCACTATACAAGCCGAACACTATTTTGATTACAAGACTCAGTCTGGTCATCGCTCATAATACCCAAACAAATGACGTCATGTTTTCTGGACATTTCGCTTCTTCACTCAGGAACTAGCCTCCAGTGCAGACTGACATGGTCGCGCATAACAATTCGATTCCAACGTACGTAGACACACCTTTGAACTTTTGGACAGAAAGCTAAGTTTTATGGTTGCCATTTTCTATATTTCCCTTAACGTGCAAAACTTGGGATGGAACTAACGAAAATGTTGGGGTTTTGTTCGGGGTTTTTTGTTACTTTTTCCCCTTTCTTATGGGAAAATATTGTAGGAGTCTATAATAGCGTTAAAAAATCTAACAGTAAATCTAACAGTAAAGTTTAACAGTAAATTGACGCATTCAGTGTTTGTTTCTGCACTTATCAACTAATATATTTATGCAATATCAAAGTTTCAGAATTACCTAAATGAAAACAAACGAAAACAGCCATCAACGTTCATGTTTCATGTAAATAAGCAATCATCAGCCTTTGTAGAGACATATTATTACATTATTATTGAAGGTGTGTGCAGCCTAATAGTGGATAGAAAGTAAACCTTGTAAATATATATACTGCTTAGGGACAAAACGTGTATTGACTATATCTGCAATATACCTGGAATTTACCACTAGAAATAAACAGAATGCAATGCAACGAAAAATAGTATGTACAATAGCCTGAAAGTATTCCCACTGGCTTTTACAGCAAGCGTACATTAACACCAAAATAAAACATAAATCCAGAATTAATGGTAGCAATCTATTAGCGTCAGGAGTTGTCCGATCACTACATCCGCGACCGTATATTTTAGTCCGGTCAATACATCTTATAGGAGGCGGGCACTCTGCGAAAGTAATCCGACTAATGACAGAGCAGCAGTGACAATTCCATGAATTTGCTGTCACTGAACCTATAATTTAAGTAAATGGAGCTGAGAAGAGGTGCAGAAGTACAATGATATTCGTGCAAAAATTGAAACAATAGTTTATGCGCGGTTTACGAATAGGGAAAATACTAAAGGTTTGAGAAACAGTAAATTTCCGGGCACACATGAAGAAGTCTTGTCAAGTTAAAGGAAATACAACTGTTTTTCGACCTAAACTTATCATTTTTATTGCATATTTTCAAAGACAAACATCTGTATTGTACTTGCTTTCGAGTAAGCATAACCGTTTATTAGTTAATTTAACAGGCGGGACTGACGTCTTTGTTCGAAAACACGGCCGGTCCCCAGTGTGTCCGTTTGCTTATGGATACATTGGAAGGCATCTCTAACAATACGGCGTATACACAAGCTTGGTCATCCAAGGGTCCGTGTCCCTTTTGACAATTCATCTTCCAGCTTTTGATTTTAAAAGCTGAACAGATGGAAAGCTCTACATCGCTTCTCACTTTCGAAACAAACTTGGCAAAGCTGGAAGCAGGAAAGCTCTACATCGCTTCCAGCTTTGCAGCTCACCTTCTTAGCTAAAAAGTTCTTCACCGCGTTCAGCTTCTCATCTTTTATCGGCAGTAGAGCGACATATGAATAGCTGAGCACGTTTTTTATTTTGCAAACGCTTCCAACTTCCAGCCTTAACATTTGGGCCGTTTTACGACTTTGAATCTGCTTTTCGGCA
>JAQQZZ010073655.1:0-21050 GCA_030265115.1 Mopalia vespertina
GAAGTATAGGACGTCGAGGTACTGTCAATGTCCAAATGATAAATATCGAACGTCGACGGCCTATTTAATAGGACTACTTGCCAGTTGGTAAAATTAAACTTTAATAATATCTTAGTTTCATAGCCCGGAGTACCTAAATCCTCAGACTTACCATTTTTTTGTTTGTTGATGTATTTATCATTGTGTTTTAGGGAGAAGGAAGATAAATATCAACGCTATGGAAACTTAAGTCCACTTAGAAGTCCTCTGAGAGAAGAAAACCAGGAAAAAAGGGGCAGAAATAGAAGGAACGACAACAGGTAGTTAAGGATCTGGGGCCAGTTGCTTGGAAGGCGATAAGCCGCTAACACCAGATTAAATTGCTAATACCGGGCTAGAGGTAGACCTACAACATGGCATGATGTCATCTTATAGTGCATTAAATTTAAAAGTGCTTCGAGCAACTGGGCCATGGTTGCTTCACCTTGTAGATTCCAGAGAAATCTTCCCTTTTAGTCATGCATCCCTTTTGGGTACCGTACTCCAAAGTATGACTAAGAATTAGTTTGGCTGATGGAATAAGTTGACATTCATTTTTTTATTGTTGGACTTACAGCTTTTAGATGGAACGATTAATGCGACTTTGGAAAACCTGAAAATCAGTCATCCAAAATTACGTTTAGACGACTATCCGGCAAACATATTTGGTCCGTTCGCCCCAACAACACAGGCTTGCATGTTTTTTGGCCAAATCTATACTTTATTATTATTAAATATACCTGAAGTTAAGCGGCCTTACAATTTGACTTCTGTCTACTCGTGCACCGGTGTCTGGAAGCCTTGATCAGTATTATTTTCCATCTGTTGGTTTATGTATTGAATTAATCTATTACTTGCGCTTTTTTTGTTTTAATGTCAGTCACCTTGCATCATTGACTATAATTAAACTTCTAACTTCATTCATTTTTTTGGTATAATTTTCTTTTTGCAGCTTCACTAAAATGCAATATAAACGCAGAGATCAAACTCCTCCCAATGTGCACAGCAGTGTAGATTTTCCAGCTTTAAGTAAAGACAGGTACATTTTATCTTTGTTGTACAGTTTTTCACAAGTCTAAAAACATGTATTGTGTATGTGTTCAAACTTTGTCTAAATTTTATCTCTCAATCTTCCCTAATTTCTAATTCCACAGTCTTAATAAAAAAAAATTTGGTGATATTTTATCTCTCAATCTTCCCTAATTTCTAATTCCACAGTCTTAATAAAAAAAAATTTGGTGATATTCTGCTGCAAAGAGCAGTATTTTTTTAGCACATCTTTGCTGTCTTTACTAACCGCTGGAGCAACTGTCTTTGTCTAACAGAGCAAACACTTCACATGTTATGCGTGTGTCAGTGTAGCTAGTATTTACCTTTGGGGTACACTGGGACCAAGCGAGTGAAATACACAGGGCGTTCTACACCACTGAATGTGTTAAATGGCAACAAATGTGTTAAATAAAATCTAAATTCCTAGTTGTGTGTACATTGTCAGAGGTTGATAGATTCTATTTCTTACAAACCCAAAACAAACAAAATTCAAAATTTTTGCTTCAAATTTTTCTGAGGCTGGTTAGGTGCAGGCCTTATTTTTTCATGCGAACGATCGTTAGGTTATGTGGAGGTTACCCAAACGAAAATTCATGCGAACGTTCACGTAAGCTATGGTCATGTACATGATGGCTACAGTGAAAAAGCCACATGTAACTACACAAGGATTCTCCTATGCTGTCAGAAAGAGTTGTAATGGTGGACTGACCCTAATCAAATTTCATTTAACTATGAACCATTTTTCGCTTCAATTATGACATAAATTTCATTAAAAAATAAAAACCCAATTGTTTTACTAACTAAAAGTGAAACCGAGATTGATAAACGGCGTGAAAAAGAATACCTAGGGCTGTGTTAGCTGTGACCTGGTTGGCTGGCTCCGGCTCTATAGCCAATCAAAGGTGCCATTAAGCGCGATGGTCTTCTTTAGCTTTACTCAGGATTTTGAAAGGTCTTCTGGTTTTAAAGACTTTGTCAATGTTGTTTGATCAAAATCAGAAAACAAGGATTGGTTCCAATTGGTTCATATAACTGTTTACGCAGTATATCGTGGCGTAATTACACTGTATATGTATGTAACCTATATACGAAAACTATCATTCGCACAAATTTGTTTCACGTAACCGAACAATAGGGTATGTGGGTTTAATTTCACTTAAACGGTGGATTGGTTACGTAAAATTTTTAAAAATATGGCCTGTGGGCAGGAGCTTTCTGTTGCCCGGTGCTCTAAATGCTAATAAGATTTACGGAAGCAAATGTCAAGACAAACGAAAGGATAATCCCTTATTAATTTGGCTTTCGTTTTAAAATTTGCAAGATTATTTTTGATTGCTTGTCAGATTTTATACTGGTTTTACATGTTATTGTCACTGTATCACAATGTTATGCGTAAGACATTTAACTTTTCATCTGTTCTTTTACTTTTCAAGTCACGGTGGGATGGAGGCTGATAATTCCTGTTGGGCCACTGTAGTGGAGGAGTGGGAAGATGCGGAAAACAAACAGGACAGGTAAACTTATTCATGTGCAGAAAATTATTTACAACTCCATGCTCTCCAAACCCTTAACCATCTGGGGCCAGTTACTTGAAGCGCTAAGAAATTTAATCTGCTATTAGATGATGTCACCCCATGTTGAAGGTCTATCTCTAATCTACTATTAGCGATTTAATCTTTCGAGCAACTGGACCCTGGATATAAAGGACTGATTGATGGCATTTGGTATTCAGGCTTTGAAGAATATAATTTTTCCCACAGAACTTTAGACACAACACTTCCCAATGTGGTTGTTGCTGTTTACACTTTGGAAGTACCAGTGCTGTGGTTCAGTTATTTGTGCATTGGATTATCAGGCCTGTGCTGTAATCTTTTCCGGCATAACTTAAAAATAGGTCCTCTAAAATTTTGTGAGGTAACCTAACATTTGCAGTTTCCCCTGGTTTGCTGATTTTTTTAAATACATAAATGTGCCTTGCTGAAAAATAAAGCAAAATTGCTTTAAAACACAAACTTCAATGATTTTTGGATGACAAAATTTGTCACAATCAGTAGCAAAATTCAAATTTAGACGACTTTGGGACAATTTGGGAAACCTATAAATAGGTCCTCCTAAATTAAGTTTGCATAACCATAGAAACCCTGTTCTGACTGTTCTCCCCCAACAGCACAGGTCTGATTATTGAAATGCCTTCAGAGTATTGCTTATGGGTTTACCCATAAAAATATATCACCGGGCATTTTTTATGACCTTTCTTAAATCTTACACCAGCATTGCAAAGTTGTCAAATAAGGGATATGCACTCGAGTATTATGCTTAACACCAGTCAAATAAATAAGTTGAGTCTGGCTTTCAAAATGAACCAATCTAACCCTGTATGACAAACTGCAGGGCACTCTCACCATGGATTTGTGTAATGTTTTGTCAGTGAGAATTGGCAAGATCCAAAATCGCCACAAAAGAGGGTATAAAATGATCACAATTTTAAAAGAAAGCTCATAATTTGTTTTCAAATGCAAACCTAGTTTTACAACCATGCTGAATGAGCTTGATTATTTCATCATTGGCTCAAGGAATGCTAACAATTTTTAGCATCAGCTGTGGCAATTTTGACTTTTAAAAATCGCCTTGTGACAACTACTGAGTTATTTTGCAGTACTAATTGCCTGGTTTAAATTCCTGTTATTTTCTGTCATATTATCAATTTTAAAGTGTATAACCATGATAAAATGTGGGATGTTTTTGTTGGGGCTTTTGTTCAAGTACTCCAGTGCTCTCAGGACTATGAAGCTACACAAAACTGAACATTTTGTTATTGCCCTGTAAAATTGTTATCTTGTTTTTGGTGGTAGCTTCTTTGTGCTCTCAAAGCTTATGGGGAACATTTAGATGATCTGATGTGGCGTTCATCACTGAAAATGTACACTTTGTCTTCATGCACCATGTATGATGTCCTGCTTTTGTCTCGTCTCATTTCCAGTTACATTGAGTGATGCAGACCATTGGCTGGGAGCTTCCTTTTGCCCTGATGCTCTCAGAGTTAAGAGGCAATTTGAAGCTATTCTGTTTGTGATGTCTTTGTATTGCATCATTTGACTGGCACAGTCGTGACAGTGGTGTCAAGGGGGATTTCCATCGCCCATTGGGCTGGCATGTCTTCATGATATGAGAGAAATAGCCTTAAGTACGGCATTGAACCTCAATTATACAAAGTAATTATGAGAAATTTCCTTCATCCATTTGGCTGAATTATCTCAAATGCAGCACTTAAAAATTACTAAACAATCCATGTTATTAATTTTTTTTTCTCATTTGTTATAGGCCAAGAAGAAGACTTCAAATGTCCAAGTTTGAAAAGTAAGTAACATTGTAGCTCTGCACTTTGGCCATTATTTTTATCCAGTGATTAGTTTCAAATTTAACTTTTTTTATGACCAGGGGCAATGGTTATAAGGTTTCCAAGTTCAAGATTGGATAGCTTAAAAAAGACCAATTTGTGCAGAAACAAATACATATGTATCCCTCAAAGTATGAAAAAATAATCCCAATCATCAAATAATGAGGATAAATGTCCTGATCATTTATATATTTGAATTTTATCAGTTTTTTCTTTTTTTAAATTAAATTCAAATTTTTAAGAAAAATGACAACAAAAAATTACAACCTGAATCCACCCACACATTGTTTGTTTTTTAATTGTATACATTACAGACACCCAGAAGACACTAATACTGTTTATATTATCACATCTTATATTTATAATGGGAAAACTTATTGAATTAGTAACTACATTACAGTAACTGGTAAATAAAATTTGAAAGTCATGATTGTTCACTTATCAGCCTATCCCAGTCCTCAACATTAATGGTACTAGTAATTTCAGTACAGTCGCGCACAGGCAAGTAGAGTTCAACGGACACTAACATGCTTTCCATCCACATGGTAGCAAAGCATAGGTCAAAGGTTACCCATGCGTTGTCGATGAAGATGAACAGCTAGATTTCACACGCTCCTGTGAAATGGACATTTAATGAGCAATTTAAGAAACATTTAAATAAAAAATTGCTATGGACAATCTGACTGACCACGGAAAGTTTTGCTCAGACAAATCCGCAAAATGGTCGGAAATTGTCCAATGTTCTGATATAAAAAAATGTTTAATCAACCAGAGAAGAAAATAAATAAACAAATTATGTTTTTGTCATCACCTGGGTTTGATCTATCCACTTTCGGCTTAAGAGGAGAATATGTTTACATATGCGCTATCCGTAGATATATTCAAAAGGTGTTGACTTGACTGTTGAAAACAACACTCTTGTAAATTTTGACTGGAAATGATGTCATAATTATAAAAGTTAGGAATAAGATGAGGACAAATAATTACTATTTAACAAAGGCGTGTTCAGCAATGTACACCAATAAATAAAAATAAGTCTGCAGTCAAAAGGGAAAAATCCTGTGACATTTGACCAATCATATCGCGACTGCTATTCACATAGAGTGGGTGGTTGGAGGGAGCTTCCTGTTGCCCTGGTGCTTTCTGAGCTAAAGAGTATCAAGGAAGCCGATGTCTTTGTTTTGTCCTCTATTTGTCCTGTGATGTTTTTGTTTGTTGCCAGGGGTGGTTTCCTTCACCCATTGGGCTGGCATGCCGTCATGTGAGTGAAATAACCTAAAGTACGGGGTTAAACCCCAATCAAACAAACAGAGCTATTCACATAGACTAATAACTAAAATTGACTTATTTTGGGAATTGATAGTTTTATCAGGCTGTAAAATATCGAAACGTTAGCATCCTTCTAGAGGTATTGACTTAGAGCAAAAATAGTTAATAGTTTCAGTATAGCAGCATTGTGATGTAATTTATATAAAAAAAAGGGTATTATTCCTGCCTCGGATGGATTGCTATCTTATAAAACAAACTCCTAAACTTGATCACTTAAAATTTTCGAGAGAACTGCCGAGAATAATAATAATTATTGTAATATTATTATGAGTTATTTAGAATCCATTAGTTGTTCTAACCTAATTAAGCCATGATTTTTCGAAGTTCATTTTGTTAGGGACATTACCTGTACTTGACTTTGAGGATTAGTAACTGTGCTTGTAGACTGACCTGGATTGGCGGGTTTGTATTTTCAGAAAAGAGAACATTACTGACCAAGAGAAAGATGAAACAATCTTAAAAAGAAGACAGAAAGACATAGATTATGGGAAAAACACAGTTGGATATGGATGCTATGTCGAGGCAGTTGACAAGTAAGAACTTTCTCCACCCCTTGTCGCATATAATTCACCAACACAAACAAGGGTTTGGAATTATTGTGCAGCACGAACCGAGAATATTCTGTCCCTCTGAATGCTGTCTTCATTACATACATATTTTGGGTAAATTAAGTAACTATTGCTATTTCTGGCCTCTATGAATGAATAAGAAAACATTTATACAATTATAAACATTTTTTCGTTATATTGTTTTATTATAATTTGGAAGTGGCAGTAGTAAAGAGTGCAAACTGTCTTAAATTTCAATCTGTTTTGAAACCTACCATAGAAGGTGAGGCTATCATTCACTCTCTCAGATTTCACAGACATGATTGAATAAAATTTGTTGTATTGTCATGGAAAATATGACACAACGAAAGAATATGTCTTGACTGATGACTTTTAATAATGTTATAAATGCAAATTCTGTTTGCATGTCTTTCTTCATATATTTTAAATTCATAATACATTTATGGTTAATTTAAAAACAATAATTTAGAGGAGTAATTTTCTTTGTTAACACAGACGAAATAGGATAGCTGGTAACCCAAAGACACCGAACAAGTTTGTAAAGTTCAGCCGTCGCTCATGGGATACGCAAATTAAACAGTGGCGCCGCCGTCTTCATGGCTGGGATCTGCAATCAAACAGAAAGAGGAATGCATCAGAACAAAGGTACTCTTATTCAGTTCATTTTGATTTTACAACAACCAAACTGAAATAAATGTAAATTTTTTTGAGATACATCATAATAACCCTCTCACAAAAATGTTCAATTTCTCAGGAGCTCTGTAGTACAGGACATCAAAAAACTCCCTCCAGGTGTTACTTTAGGCCTGTACGATTTTTTTCAAAATGTCACCTGGACATTGCAAGCAGTTAAGAAGGAGCTTCCTGTTGCTCTGACCTTCCCAGACTTAAAGAGTGATAAAAAGCCAACCTGTCAATCGAATCCATGACCCTCTGAGTTAGTAACTCAATAAACGCTGGCCACCTTGATCCCTCAGCTGTCTATGATTTCAAGTCATGGCAGGCAGGATAGAGGATAACAAATTATTTTACCACTAACATGATTGTTAAATGTTTTCCTATTTTTTTGCAGTTCTGATACAATGACCTCTGACACTAACTCTCTCAGCTCTCTGTCATTGGACGATGGCATGTCTTATAAAGAGAGTATCACAGACTCCCAGTCAGTCCGGTCTAACAGCCCTACAGAGAACAGACCAGAAGATTTCAGTCCACCGGCCCACCATTTCACCAACCACACCGCTCCTAATGACTTACGAAAGATTTCTGTTGCTACTGGTGTCCCGGACATTGCTCCTGTTGAAGTCCCACAACTCTCATATTCCTCCCACCCTGTGAAATGCGAGAAGGCCCCTCACGGTGTCCAGAGATACAATAGAGCAAGGTCCCTAGAAGAGCGTGCTACCCCCAGATCTGATTTTTTTGCTGAATTCCAGCTGGATAATGTCATATCAATGGATGAGGACGTTCAACTCTGAGGATTCCATGTAACAGGCTCATAATATCTATCAGCAAAATATTTTAATAGTCCGTTTTTTGTTATATTTTGTCTACAGTTAAAAAAAGTTTGGTTGTAGCCAAATGCTCTACCCTGTCATGGCAGCATATATTTTCCCTGATACTATCAACTGGTTGTAGCCAAAAGGAGATATTTTTTTTATCTTTTATTCAATATTGTAGCAGTTCTATAGGTATGATTGGGACAATATCACATCATACCCTGAAAGCAAGCAGTTGTGTTACTCATAATTTTTTGTTCAAGAAAAGGGGAAAATTAGAGTTATTAATTTCCCCCAAAATATCAACTTTTTCACTATGCTTGCTAAGCGGTTGAACAATGTTTATGTTCGTTTTCAGTTTGTTCTGTACCTTATATTGGCATCATTTTCCCCGAACATTATTGCAGATGATTTCAAACAGTATATAATGTGAGAAATTATTCCTTATTGGAAAGTTTGACAATTCAGTTTTGTTTTTTAGATGAAAGAAACTGCATCCTGTATTTTTGTTTTGTTCACAACTGTGTAATATATTTCCATGTGGTAATTTATCCATTTGTATATATCTGTTTTATACATGTATAATCTTTTTCTATCACAAATTATGATGTTTCCATTGTGTTTTGTGTCCACCATAATGACTTGCTGCAGTACCCAATATCATTTTATTTAAGGATGAGCCATTACCATTAAAATATCAGACTTTTGTCAAGGCTAATTTAGTGTTTATGAAGATGACAGGAGCATATTACATGGTGAAGGTTGAATACCATAAACATTACTCAAGACAAACCCACAGGACATAACAATTTGAGTGGAATAGTCTTTCTTTCATTCATTCATTAGACTATAAATATAATGGTATTCAAACTTTACTGAAATATTATTTTATCATTTATTTCAAAGATAATTTCTCTAGTACAAGCATTTTTTTTTTTTTTTTCCTTCAAATTTCAAAGAGCAATTTCAAAATTTGTGAGCTATTTCATTCATGTATAAATAATAAACCAATATTTTCATGACTAAAATATGTAAAAGTTGTTTTTAAAATATCTTCCCGATGGACAATGGTGTTAAACTTTTATCAAACTGATCACCCAGTATGCTTACTAGTATTTAAATGATTACTGTTTGTGTACTCAGGTTAATACCAACGTGAATTAAAAAGCAAGATTTGAGAATACACTGACCATTTCATTATAAATTTGGTTGGTAAAAATACTTATTAAACATGGTTGAATGATAATTTCATACATTGGCAGCAGCCAATCCATTACTTATTGATGTTGTAAATTAGATTAAAATCAGTCTAACTTCGTTTCATGTCAGGAGTAATTACAAATATTCTGTACAATTTGACATCTTGTTTTTTTGCGACTCAATAGGTAAATCCGACATCAAGGATTCCTGTGAAATACTCAGCTGGAAATAATTAGCTGGAGTCCAGTTTCTGATAGTTTCAAAACTCCCCACTCTGTGTAAAGTGTCCTTGTCGATGTGTAGTATCATTAAGTTTTCATTTTTTTGCAGCACAATTGTAAATCATTTTGTATTATATAGAGTTCCAAAGAGATACGAAAATCAGAACAATTGCACTGTATTTATGCTGTATTATGCAACAGTTGTCGTTGCTCAGTTTTCAATTGCTGTTATTTTCACGAAAGGCCATGAGCATGGTAAAATAAATTTTAGAATGTTTTTTTGTTTTATTTTTATTTAATCTACCTTTAATTAGTATACCGACATCAATCTTTACTATCGAGTATCCAGATGATATGATGAGTTATTATTTATTCTTCTGGTCATGTTCCTCGCTTCACATGGACACGTGAATCCTTTTGCAAACCCCTATGGGCGTATGGCATATGTATAGGGTCCCAAGTCAGTTGTGAGCAAATTGCTCGTCCTCCTATGCTAGAAAAATGACTACATAAAAGATTTCTAACAGTGCCATGGAATTGGTATTTATACCACATTTTACATCCTGTCATTGTTTGTTGCCAGTGATGTCAAAGGTGGCTTCATTGACCCTTTGTTCAAGGTTTTCATTATACGTGAAATAACCATTTTTAGAGCCAAAAACCAGGCAGTTGGGAGGGTGACTGAGCTACCATATCTATCTGCGTGGTCTCTTTTGCTTTTTTCACGCATTATTTATGTTATGGCGTGATAGCTTCCCGATGGGTGAAAAGAATCCACGAAGACGAGATCAGACGATCCCAATACGTAATTCACAAATGGATTGTCTTCATGTTGACGCTTAGGTATGCAGGTGGGCACCAGGAAGCTCCCTGTAGCTCAAATATCGTATGGGCATAGCCAATTGGGACGGAATTCCAACAGTTGGTTTAAATCACAACACATTTCTAAAGCAATGTACCGCAAATATCATTGCTCTGCTGGAAAAAATAGTTGTGGTACCAATAGCTATGTATTAGATTTATAGCTATATAAACGTCTTATGTTACCACAAAAAGGGGCAGGTGGTTGGAGGGAGCTTCCTGTTGCCCTGGACCCACTTGCATAAAGCCTCCTTAAGCTAAGGTGACCATCGTTTTTCCCTTAGACCTAAACTAAGGAGATGAACCTCTTTCACTAAACCCCCTTAGCATAAGTTCTACGAGGAGAAATTGTCCTCTTCAGTATCACCTTAAGTGTTAAGGTCACCTTAGCCTAAGGAGACTTCGTGAAAGTGGGCCCTGGTGATTTCTGAGCTAAAGAGGAACAGGAAGCCGATATGTTTGTGATGCCTTTGTATTGTCTTTAGTGTCCTGTATGTTTTTGTTTGTTGGGGGTGGTTTCCTTCACCCATTGGGCTGTCATGTGAGTGAAATAGCTTTAAGTACGGGATTAAAAACCCAATCAAACGAACCGCAAAAAAAGTGAATTTTAAAAATGAATCTGGGCAATTAACTGGAAAAATATTGTTTGGGAAATCAATCTTATTGTAACCAGCGGCTGAAACCCTGCCAGATGGTCCCTAAATATAATCCATGAGGATTCTTTTACAAGCAGAGAAGACGCTTTCGAACCCCATGTTTTGAATCCTGTGCACTCACATGGTTACACATCTCTAGCCAAGAGTTTTATTCCGAGTTACTCGGCATTACAACCCTTGGTCGATTATTTACATATAAATAGAATTACAGCTACACCCCCTGGTGGATAAAATGACAGTTTTGTATAAGCACTGATAACATATGTTGAATGTTAAACTCTAGTTTTGAATTTTTTTTTAACTTTGTGAAGCACTATTGGCGTATATATGGAGAGTTGGTGTCTGTAGGGGTGGGACGGTGGGTACATATGCAATACTCTCCTTGAGTTGGTTGGTTGAATACCTCAAACATATCCCTTTTTAGACAACACTTCCCACTTTCATTATTGACTATTGCTGTCATTTTTGCTAGCAATGACCACAACATCAAATTGGTTGGGTAGAAGTTCCCATGCATCCAATCAATTGCTTGGAAGCCAAGTCTGATTATATGCGAATAATCTGCCAAGGGTTGTAATGCAGAGTAGCTCAGAATAAAACTCTTGGCTTACAGCCCCTAGTCAGATGTTGTCTGGGTAATGTTACTGCCCTTCAATCTTACTAGTCTCTTTATCATTGGATATACAGAAATCCTTTCTTCATAGCCTCTGATAACAGCATGACCGTTTCCATATGACATGACCAAATGTACTCCGACAATAAAATGACCGGATTTACTTTGGGAATTTTGTCCGGGCTGTACCTTGGTTGCTTTTCAAATTAAGATTTTAAACTTTCACACAAAATTCTATGTAAGTAGATGAGCAATGTAGAAAAACTTTCACGGAATTATTCAATTTTTTTTATACATAAATTAGCTGCCTGTCGTGCAAGTTTGTCCAGGCTGTATCTGGTTTGTATTTAAACTTACGATTTTAAAACTTCTATACAACATTCTTCTATATAAGTAGATGAGCAACGTAGAAATAGTTTCATAGAATTAAGCACATTTTTACATAAATTATGCAAACTAGCTCTGTCCTTTTTTTTTCTTTTGGGCTATATCTAGGTTGCTGTTCAACTTAGGATTTTAAAAATTTCATACAACATTCTTCCATATATAATGTAGATGTGCAACGTAGAAAAACTTCCACAGAATAATTCAAATTTTTATATTAATTAGCTCTGCATGTCCCACAAGTTTGTCCCATCTTCGCGAGCCAAGGTTAAGACATGGGTGTATTAACCTTGGCACATTACAAACCTCTATCGTGTTATCGGAGTCTAATAAGGTTGCTTTTTCAACTTAAGATTTTAATGCTTTCAAACATTCTTCCATATCATTCTAAAATGTAATCGATTCTACTTCCTACGTCGAGACATTGACTCTTAAGATACACCCAGGCCATCTTGTTTTGCACTTCTTTCATTTACTGTTTTCTGTGGCGGAGAGGTAGCCCCAAATATTGGCGGAAATTAATGCGCGATAACATTGGCATGGCGTACAAGAGTTGTCTTTGTCTCGGCCACAAAAGAAACTCTCGCGAGAATACGATTGTCTTGCATATATGTAGGTGTGCAACCTGCCATATATGTAGAGGTGCAACCTGAGATTACAATATTGTAATCCGAGGTGCAACGTAAAAACTTTTCAAGGATTCAAATTTTTACATAAATTATGCAAATTAGCTGTGTCCGTCCCAGTTTGTCTGGGCTGTATCATTTTGTTTTGCATCCTGTCCGGTGTAGGTTTTTCAATAAATTCACCTGATTCATTTTTAGCTCGCCTGTATGAATGTGAGCTTATGTTGCAGCCTTGTATACAGACGTATTAATTAATTTTGCATTGTTACCTTAAAGGTAAAATGAATGCATTCACTTTCATTGGTGAAACAGGCAAGCTCTTTGGCAGCAAAATATTCTTTGGCAGCAAAATATTCTTTAAAATTTTCTTTAGTAGAAAAATCAACTTTGTCCGTAACCAACCTGTCTGAAGATCTTGACTAGAAACCACTAATAGCAGATTTTAATTAGATGTTTCAAAGTAAACCCTGTTCTTCCGATCCTTGAGAAACAGGCATGCTTTTATCAGAGGATATAAATATTTGTTTGCGGTTTAATGTCACACTCAAGGGTATTTCACTTAAATGAAGACGGATTATCCACTTCACAATGCTCCTTGTCATATTAAAGTGGAAAGCCGGGAGGAATCCTCATAAAAACCACCCCGCAATTGCCGGAGCCTCGTCGGGGTTACTCGATCATATACCTGATGGTCAACAGACTGACTCAATCCGTTGCATGTTAAATTGAAGCAGGATGAGTAAGCACACACGCTCCCACTAAGCCACGGCCAAGGATATAAAAGAAAGGATTTCTGTATATCCGATGATTAATGAATTAAGTTCTAAGGCGACTTACTGCCACTAATCACTCACACGCTCCACATGACATGGCATGGCATGGATTAATGGCAGTCACCATGTAAATAGCCACTGATCCAATTAAGTTTAACATATAACGAGGAAAAAAAACAATCAGAAATTTGACAAGATTATTTCTTTTTTTTTTTATTCAAGGAACACTGAGAAATGATTATGCCATTGGTAGTATGGAACTTGCATTTAGCACTCTGTTGTACAGAATTTTATACAACCCTCAAAATCCAAATTAACATTATTACGTGCATATACCAACATAAAGAAATGTATTGGTATTTACATATTTATATACAAATCAAGATATTAAATAAATGCTATTAGAACATACTGCAATCTTTATTAGGACTTTCTTCTCGTGGATTCTCTCAACTCACTGAAATCCAATACACTTATTGTATATAAGTTGATGTAAAATGTTCAGGACGCACTGTGTTGGTCAAAACAATAACTTGCTGTAAACAGTAATTTGCTGTATCGATGAGTCAACATAAGTATTTGCTGTATCGATAGGCCATGACAAATATTTGCTGTACCGATCGGCCATCACAATAATTTGCTGTACCGATGGGCCATCACAATAATTTGCTGTACCGATGGGCCAACACAATAATTTGCTGTACCGATGGGCCAACACAATAATTTGCTGTACCGAAGGCCAACACAAGAACTTGCTGTACCAATGGGCCAACACAATAATTTGCTGTACCGATGGGCCAACACAATAATTTGTGAGCCAACACAAATATATGCTGTACCTATGGGCCAAGACAAAAACTCGCTGTACTTATCTTCAAGTTAAGTAAAATACATGCAGTGTGTCCAATATTAATTAAAGACACTTAAGACAGTGATCAGAAAGGTATTTCTCTTTCCAATATACACCCAGAACGGAAAGCATTGTGTTAAATACATTCAATGTATATATATCTCAGTGTGGACAAAAAACACCTTTACCAAGCGTCAGCTAACAACAACAACGATGTTTGAAAAAAAAATAAGAGGACCAAAATAGTTAATTCACTTGATATAAAAAAATCTGATTGTAAGTTAGTAAAACCTGAGCTAGAATAATTGGGTCAGAAAAATTTGGTTCAAACATTTTTAGAGACATTTGGGCTCCTTTGTTAGCAGTAACTATGCTGTCTACATTTGGACCGTATAAAACAACGTACAGCCGCTTTGAAACACAAGTCTTGCATCTGAAAGCTCTATTGTAATGATACCTCTATAAAGGCAAGGCTTTGATTAGGGTTTAAGGACATATTTCATAAAGGAAAGAGGAGTGTGTGAAGCTAAAGCCCTCTAGGCTTAATTATATCAATTTTAACTCAACTGTTATGTAGCGTTTATTAAACAAAGTGCAATGAATCCTATGCCATTTTCAAAATGTTAAATACTTGTGATAGTTAAACTGCTTTAAGAACTGTAAAATAATATATTTGAATTTATATGTATATATAACTTTTAACAGATAAATCCTAAAATTTTATTAGATTGTTTGTTTGTTTGGGGTTTAACGTCGTACTCAAGGGTATTTCACTTATATGACAACGGATTGTCCACTTCACACTGTTCTTTGCCTCAATACCGTGGAAAACCGGGAGGAAACTTTGTAAAACCCCTCCAGCTTTTGCCGGTGCCACATCGTGTGACTCACTCATATACCTGATGGTCGACAGACGGACTCGATCTTGTGAACGGTACATTGGAGTAGGATTAGGAATCGCACACACTACCACTAAGCCACGGCCGCAGGCAAAATTTTATTAGAAGAGAAAGTTATAGCTATCAACCATTTAAATGAAGACAGTCTGAGAAAAATGGTGACGAGATAATTTTGCAAAGTCATGAGCTAGAGATGAAGTGATAAATTAGTTAAAATCACTGGCTGAAAAAGTTCGTTTTTTTTATTTGTTGGGGGCCCTGACAATAAGAAATGCGTCGCAACAACGATATGAGGGGAAACTACAGTTGGGAATAATAAGTGAAAAAAATAACCTTGTGGAATCAATATTAGTAATATAAGCTGGTAATTGAAAAGTGGTCTTTGGTTTACACTATATCCTAACCTAAAGTTGATAATTAAGTAATTATTGATATATTTATTTGAGATAGGGCGTGTGTGAGAGGAGGCACAATTAATAACTAATTGATTGTTAAAAAAAATTAAGGATCACATTTTTGTATTTCAGTGATACCAAATTTGTGTATCAGTGTATAAAGAAATCATGAATTAGTTCAATTGCAATTAAAATGTTTGGGGGTATATTTTTACCTGATGTAGGTAAACATGGATTGCTTAAATGATTAATGATTAACACCATACTCAAAGGTATTTCACTTGTTTGAAAGCAGTGTGTCCAATATAATATATCAACACAACCGTAACACAAAGTGTTTTGCTTTGTTGAAAAATTAATAAACATGTATCAGAGAGATTCATTTTTATGCTTTTCTACAGAATCAAACTATAAAAGCATTACTGACCATAAAGTGTTTTTGATCGACTACAAAATACACGTCATAATTATCTTAATTGTTAATCAAATCATCTAAATTGTTATAATGTTATGACCTTGATATTATAGTATTTCATGAACAAATTTGAATGCATATATTTTTTTAACGATTTTTCTATATATGTAGAAAAAAGAAATAAAACAAATCCAGGAACAAGGAAAAACCCTGTAATTTAGCAGCACTATATGAATAAAGAATACAGCCTGTAAATAAGATTCCAAATGTTAAAATAAATATGACAATGAAATAAAGAATAATCACCTTTTGAAGCCATTCCTGTTAAAATTGTGTTAGACCTAGATGTTTTATCAGAAGAATTTTTATGTGATTTATCAAAGGATCAATAGAACGTTGTATTGTCCAGCTTAAGGGAAAATACTCCCCAAAAACTGTGAGGTGTTTTGATTCATTGAAAAATTAATATTCCTCCAGTGCTAATTGAAGACAGTTCGACTATGCTTGAAAATGACCGCCCTGAGCCAGTAGGCAGTTTATTTATGGCTCAACTAAACAAACCATTGAGGTATATTCAACACAGGGATTGACAATAAATGTGAAACTCTGGCCAAAATTGAAACTTAGCAACAACTCAAAATTCAACGTCTCGCTAAAAGTTCACCAGGTGAATTTATTTTTCTGTTTCCTTTGTTTTGTAATTTTCGACAGCCAGAGGTAGATTTAGGTTTCAATGGACAAAGCCCGTTTTCAAAATATATATTTTCACTTTTGTCTTATTAGAGCAGGCTGATGTGATTTACAACAACTTTAATACGAGGTAAAAACAAAACTGACAGTCACATGAAAAAAGACCGCATGCCTTATATATCCTATATAATTATTGAATATATATCTATATATGCATATTATTTTGCATACATGTATATTTCTGACAGTTGAAATTTACGAAGGTTCAACACAAAATTTAACAAATAACCCATTCACAAAAAAACGTTTAACATATAAAAGGTATACACATGGACATTAAACATAGAACAATCGTTTACCATATACAAGTAGCAATATTTATCTAGAAATCTTTAAATTCTGAGGCAAAAAAAAAATTGAAAAAAAAAAAAAAAAAAAAAAATGTAATAGAAAAAAATTAAACATAATAAAAAACACCCTTAAAAATTAAAGATAATAACCGTTCGCTTCACTTCATTTTGGCGTCTTCTTTTGAAAGCAACAACAACAACAATATATCCTTGGTCCGAACACTGGAAAGGCACAAGCTTTTTAGTCCAATACTACACTGTAGACAATCCGTGCTACACCACCTCAACTGCCCCCCAGCAGAATTTTTAAATCATTTTTCTCCACAAATTTCAAACCCGTCTGAGCAATAATGTTTGCTTTCTTAAATTTCAGTTTATAACAAGTCCAAGTTTTGGTTTCTTCCAACGCAAAACTTTATAGGTCCCTTGAGATACTCTTTAACTGGGTACTTTCATGATGCCATTGCTTTATGTCTGTCCTAGTTTTGTAAATGTACATAATGCAGGTCTTTGTCCATTTCTGATTTGTTGGACATTGACCAAATATTATAGAAAACTGTCAGCTTCCTTCACCATAACGTTTCACCAGTCTAATAAATGCTCTCCACCCGTGAGAAGAGACGGTCTTTTTGAGACATTATGGGGAGGTAACTTGTGGTAAATAAAACTTTTCATGGCTCTGTTGATGTAACCTGGGTTATCTCCCTTGTAACATATGGTCACCAGGTGCCAGCACTTAATTACGGCCATGTTTTACATCACAATTGAAGGCTTCAATCGGATTGGCTAGCTGGCTCAGAAGCATCTGCTCTGCAAATGGGACAAGTCCGGTTTGTCTGCAACAGAGAATATCATTTCCATGTAAATCAATGTAATCTAATACTAACACATCCAATAGGATTTCTGCATCCAATATGATCTCAAAGATTGTCCACTCCTCACTCTGCTTTACTTAAATACGGTGGAAAACCCGGAGGAACCCTAGCTAAAACCATCCCGCAATTGCCAGCGCAACATTCTGTTCTCTCTTGTCGACAGAGGGACTTGAACTTGTGAGCGGTATATTAATTGGTTGGTTGGTTGGTGTTTTATGCTGTACTTAAGGGTATTTCACTTATAGGACGGCAGTGTATTCCAGCAATGATTGACACTAGCACAACAAAGATATGAAGTGTTTACATAATGTTGGAAAGTTAATTTTCCTCCAGTGCTAAGAAAAGACAGCATTGCTACTCTTCAAACAAACTGCCCTTAGCCAGTGTTTATCTTCCTTGGTATTTGGTTGATTGTCTTACAGGCAAAATGACTGCAAATCGTCCTTTATAAGGATTTGATTGGGGGTTTAAGGTCATACTCCAGTGTAATTCACTTATATGATGACGGATTGTCCACCTCTACCCATGCCTTACTTTAATATGGTGAAAACCAGGATGGAACCTCATAAAAACCACCCCGTGATGCCGTAGCCGATGCTTATGAGGATAAAATTAAATAGTGCTTACCTTTAGCCATTTGTCGACACACTTTGTATGGAACTCATGAGAGCAGGGTAGAACTCTGAGCATTTGTCTACTCTCGAAGTCACACATACAAACAACACAGGAAGTCTGATCTGTTTGCGAGTGATGACTCTCGATATTAAACCTGTAATGTGGCAGCTGTTCTATTTCTGGCTTCGTTAATCCACGTGTTTTCGCTTCTCCCAAACGCTCAGCTAGGTTCAGGAGTGCCTACAAATTAAAAACAATCGTTTAGTTTGGATTGTGAAACCGGTTCATGTCCAGAAAAATTTCTGGCATTCTTCTTTGATTTGTAAAAAAGGAATTTTATTTTTTCAACACAGTGATATTTAAGACAAATGTGTTTGAAGAAAAAACGGTTCATGAATTCATTAATATCCCGTTGAAGCTTCCTTTCCAAAATCACCTTTAAATTAAATTTATGTTAAAATTCATTATATATTTCATAACTGCCCTAATCAGACCATCTGAAAGTGCCACAGGTGCATATTGAAATATTTATTTATTTGCTTCGTTTTTATTGATGAACATGAAACTGAAAGGTGAAAAATTTCCCAAACGGCACGATCAGGGTACCCATGTTAGGGAGAGCGATTGACTAAGTAACAAAAATAAGAAAAATTCAGTTCACCTTAACCGTTTTGAAATAACTTCAAGCTATGGTTAGTAAATAAGTTAGTGAAATAGAAATATACATAATCTGAGACATACATGTACCTCGTAATTTTCATCTGTTGCTTCGTCATTAATGTCCATAGAGATGCCAAAGGGAGGCAATTGTGGATTGCCCAACATTGCACTGTAACATTAATACAATAAACAATGGATTCAAGCAGCTTTAACTATAGATTGACTAGTGATTTACGCCATGCATATGGGTATTTCACTTATATGATGACAATGTACAACAGCAGTGCAGCCACACAAACAAAACATATAAAATGTGAAGTGTTCATCTCTGTTGGTAACTTCATGATTCTAAATTGTAGGACTTAAATTTAACACATCTTTCCTTAGCTAGAGCCAACAACAAAAACCTAAAGATTGATTGATTGGTGTTTTATGCCATGCTCAAGGGTATTTCACTTATATGCTGGCAATGTATTCCACTAATAATTGACACCAGCACAACTATGTGAATGTGAAGGGTTTTAATAAAGTGGGAAAGTTAATCTTCCTCCAGTGCTAAGTAAAGACAGAATTGCTTTACTCAAAATGAACTGCCTTTAGCCAGAGGCTTTTCAAAATAAAACTTTGACTTACTGCATATATGTAACAAACATTTCTTTGTAATAATTGCATTTCCTTTCTTTCAGCTTTTATTTGCGCTGTTATCTAATTTTTATGATCACCATATATATACATTTTGAATCAATGAAGAGAGAAACATTTGCTTGTCACCACCGGGATTCGAACCCTATATTTCATGCTCTGAAAGGAAAACTTATAATTTGTTAACACAACCTAAGTATATACTTACAGGAATTGAAGTAAGAAGCCAGGGTAAGGAGTGGGAGGTCCTGGTACCCCGGAGCGAAGGCCACTTCTCCCAATGGTCCGTCGATTAGAAAATCTTCCATAAGGACCCTAAATATTAAAACAAGTTTAAAAATAAATATCTCCAAAAACACTAACAATTGAGGCATTATTGGTGTATATGTCTTCAAATTCTGACCAAAATAATTATGAATCCTGGAACCTCCAGATTATAAAATTAACTTTCAAGAGAGACAAGATAATGTTAAAAGGAGAAAAAATATGATAATTATCAAGAAGAAAACTATCTTAGTCATTAATCTGAAGCTATTCATCACTATTTCCCTGATTGTCATAGGATTGAGGTTTAACATTGTACATGTGTCCAGTTTGAGGCTACTTCGCTCATGAATTAAATTAAGAACAATTCGGCGAAAATTTGAATTTTTCCAAGTTTAATACTTACATAGATATCATGTGGACTGGGATGGACTGAGGGTTCTTGAAGTAATACAGGAGGTGAGGTGTTGATTGGCGCCCTCTGGTGTTGGAGCCCTGGGGGCAGATGGTGAGGGTAGTGGGGGCGGTGCTCCGCTATAATCTGTATCTCTTCTTCATGAACACGCCGTGGCTAAAGAGAACAATTAAATAATATAGGGGTTGGATTTCAAGAAGTCATTCTCTAGTGACCAAGACTAGTAGTTAATAAGTTCCTAACTAACTAATTATACCTGGTTCTTTGACGTGGTCTTTCGTTTTATAACTAACATGACCAAATCGTTAACGTCTTGATTACCATTCCAATAGTACTTCACAAGATTTTAAGGGATAAGCTGGTTTACAAAACTTTGGAAGATACCTTTGGGGGAAGCTTTTTTGAGCGTTAAATTTCAATAACTGCCAATTCATGTAATCTTTAATCTCTGCGATAAACACAAGTAAAACTTTTTTTGGATTGAGGGTTAACCATCCTACTATAGGGTATTTCACTTGTGATAAACAGATTATCCACGTCTTACTAAGTTTCATTAAATATGGTGGAAAACGGATAAGAAATTCCATAAAATCTATCACAGTCATAACCACTTTGTCTGCCTCCCCCATATACCGCGGGTTTTGGTTGGAGGGAGCTTCATGTTGCCCTTGTGCTCATACAGCTCTAAAGGGGAACAGGAAGCTGAACTGTTTGTGGTGTCTGTATTGCGTCCTGTTTTTGTCCTGTCTTGTCTTTGTTTGTTGCCAGTGGTGTCGAGGGTGGT